>LR812527.1:14500401-14750401 GCA_903798195.1 Danio kyathit
TGGGAATTGTCCCTACCAATAATTTAATTGACTTCAAAATATATTAATGCTCCGTCAACCTTTAGTAACCTACACGTGCACAAAGTCAAGTTCGCTACGAGTTCACTGTAATACTATTAACCAAGGCTGTGCAAATAATCGAAATTCGGTTTTGATTTTGGCCTCCTTGATGAGAAACAATATTCAGGATAAAACAGTGAAACTACGTCACACATCTCTCTAAATTTCTCTACATTCATATCTCCTCAAAGCCCGACTGCAGTAAAATCATTATTAAATTAAATTTGATGGTAACTAGAAACAGTGCTGGTTTATTAACAGTTTTCATACAACAGCTGGTAGAAGACTTACCTGTGACAATGGTTTTGCTTTCCTGTTGTCCATTCCTCCAACTATGATCATGTTGGGCATTAATGGATGAGGGAATTCCAAAGCAAAGTCAGAATGTACAAACCAAAGAGCTGCGTGGCTCATGATCTCCATTACAGATGTTTTTCTCTGAAGAACACGTGAAGAGATTTCATCTGCACGAGCAAACATCCGTCTGCAGGCCACAGGCTGAAAAAGAGTCCTTACAAAATTTACACTTCTTTGCCAGAGATTCATGCGGTCAGAAAAGTGAGTTAAACGTTGTGGAACATAAGACGGTGGAGCTGGGCATTGACTGGCAAGAGCGTCAGCACCACATGGATGACTTGTTTGAGTGTAAATGGTTGGAATTGAGAGATATTCTGCAGCAATGACTCCGACGGTCTCAAATGGATCTGTGAGAATGACATCAAAGTTGTAGTCTTGCAGTTTCTTCATCAAGTCCTTGTTGGAGAGCAAACCCTCAACGTTACGTGTTATAAGATTACTAAGCAGATCCATGGTGTTGATGAAACTCTGAAACCTGGCCAGATCTGTAGATACATGAGTACTTATCAGATTAGTAACACTAGCAGTGATATGCTCTTGTATCTGAGCTTTGGTGTAGGGCACAGGATAGGTCAGAGTTGTGGTGTGCTGAGACGGACCCATACTCAGACTTGCTTCTGGGATGACGACCACCACCTGGTTTCCTCTACGGCCAAGCTCCTCCACCAAAGGCTTAATACCCATCCAGTGGCTGCCATCTGAAGGAACAACTAAAATTTTCCCAGCCTCTGCTGATGCCAGGAAAAAAAGACAGAAGAGCAATACAGAAGCAGCCATTTAACAATCCCAAAGTAAAAAGGACTGCTTTGTGTCTGCAAGCACTTATAGATTTGCAGTTTCTGGCACAGGCTTTTATACTAAAAGGGGAGTTTCAACAAGTAACCAAAGGTTGAGCCTGAAACGATTACAATCTCCATTCTTCAGCAGTGAGGCCCAGCCTTCATGTCAGAGAAAAAAAAGAAACCAAATCTCATAAATCAATCTAGTTGCTGGATATTTCATTTCGTAAACTTCTTAAGTTACATAAAATAAAGCTACAACTATTTGTGGTGGTGAATCATTCAAGAGAAAATCAAGAGAGAGCATCATAATTTGCAAAATGAGAGCTAATATAAGCACTTCATGGTAAATGTAATTCCTCTATTGCAATGAAATGTAAATATTTTTAAATTAAAGATTTTCCCATGTCCATTTATAAACCTTTTCAGACAGAGGGTAGACTTTGAGCTTTTTTGAGACCTTTAGTCAACTTTGACAAATTATCAACCAAGCACATCGCCATTTTTTTTTACAAAGTACACTAGTTTGTACTCTAGCTTACTTATTATATCTTACAGAGTGTGAATGGTCACGACTGCGCTGGAGTAGGGAATCTAAAATGTCTAAAATATTTTAGATTATGGTTATCTGATCTTTTCATGTTCTGATAATGCTGGAAATATGCTACAAGAAATTCTAAAAAGATTTCTTGATTATATTCACACAGCATGTATTTTCGTAGCAATAAGTATCCAATAAAATAAAATAAAGCAGCATAGTAAAAGTTAAGAAGTGTAAGCATATTTAATTTAGGTGAGACACGTAGCCAGTCATTGCTTTGTAATAGGGATGTCCAAATTTGTTCCTGGAGGGCTACTTTTCTACATCTACTTTACCTCTGATCCAAAGTAAACACAAATACACATGCAAGCAAGGACTGTAGACTAACAAAGTGTGTTTAAACTGGTTGGAACAAAACAGGAAAGGACAGGGGTTTTCTTGCTAGATATATTTACTTAAAATATGTTTTTAAAAAACTATACTTTGATGTTTTATGTATTTACTCTTTAGAACAATTTTTAGACATGTGGTGGTGACACAGACACATTTATCCATATAAACTTAATTTACTACATTTATGTTTCAGTGCTTAAAGTAATTTAATATAACTCAGTAACACAGAGAGTGTGTTTTCTCTGCAAAAATCTTCAAGAAAGACTAAAGAATGAGCTTGAAAAGAATAATAAACTCAAGCAAAAATAAGAGATTAAAGACATGAAAGCTGTTTTTGCACTACAAACTATAAATTAAGATGCCAGTCAAGTAAAATGATGTAAAACTATGCCTAACTCATAGCTAAAGATAGTTCCCTCACTAGGAAGTTTAAGGGAACTGCAGCAGTTTTAGGATGAATTTGTGCATAGAAAAGCAAATGACACACTGTACTCCACTGCACAGTTAGAACATTCAGATAACAACTTAACTTATTAAAAGCTATAAATACTACAACCCCAATCAGAAAAAGTTGGGACAGTATTGGAACACGCAAATAAAAAAAAAGAAAGTAGTGATTTCCAAGTTTACTTTAACTTGTATTTCATTGCAGACTACATGAACTTAATATATTTCTTGTTTTGTCTGGTCAACTGCATTTCATCTGGAAATATACATCCTTTCTTGTCATTTAGACCTGCAACACATTCCAAAAAAGTTGGGACAAGAGCAGTTTAGGGCTAGTAATAAGGTAAACTTTTTAAATAATGATGTGATTTAAAACAGGTGATGTCAACAGGTGATTGTAATGATAATTTGGTATAAAAACACCATCCAAAAAAGTCTAGTACTTTAGGAGCAAAGATGGGCTGAGTATCATCAGTTTGCCAAGAGATGCATGAGAAAATGATTGCAATGTTTACAAACAATGTTTCTCAAACAGAAACATAGACATTTGGATATTTCACCTTCAGTGGTGCATAACATAATTAAAAGATTCAAGGAACCTGGAGGAATTTCAGTGCGTAAATGACAAGGAAGCAAGCCTAAGCTGAACTACTGTGATCTCCGATCCCTCAGGTGTCACTGCATCAAGAATCCTCATTCATCTATAAGTGATATGACCACATGGGCTCAGGACTACTTTGGCAAACCTGTCAAGTACCACAATACGAAGTTACATCCACAAATCTCAGTTAAAACTGTACTATGTTATCAATGTTCAGAAGCACCATCGTCTTCTCTGTGATCAGGGGCATCTGGAATGGACCATCACACAGTGGAAACGTGTACTGTGGTCAGATGAATCAGTATTTTAGGTATTTTTTGGGAGAAATGGATGCTGTGGGCTCTGGACCAAAGACAAAAAGGGTCATCCAGACTGTTACCAGCAATAAGTCTAAAAGCCAGGGTCTGTTTATTATCTGTAAATTATTAATTAAAATGTTACATTGAGTAAGAAATAGGTAAAGCATTTATGGAGGTATACTGTATAAGAATGCTCAACAAAAATGAAGATGCACTTCTTCTGTAGCCAAAGTCACAACATAAACCAAAGACCCGCGCTGCTCATGATCTTGAGCCTCTGAGGTGATTTCATCTGCATGTATTTGCAGCCCATGGCCTGAATATGAGTCCTTACAAATTTTACACTTTGCCAGATGTTTATGCGGTCAGTAAAGTGAGTTAAAACATGTGGAACATAAGATGGGGGAGCTGGGCATCAAATGGATCTGTGAGACTGGCATCAAAGTTGTAGTCTGGGAGGTTTAAATTAGATACAGTGATATAAGAGTGAGAAGACAGAATTAGGTTTGTGATGATGGAGTGGAGGCATTACCACTTTGCCCCTGTACACAGAACCCAAATAACTGGTTCATAGAGTTTTGTAAAATTATAAAACTAGAGAATTTTTTTATATCTATTGATTTTTCACAGACATGAAAATGCTCACTGGGGTCCCACTCCCCCCAACATCTTGACCCAATAACTACTTGATCCCACTGAAAGGTGCCATTTTGACAAAATACTCAAAATAGTTCCAAAACTGCTGGCTGATCTTTAAAAGACTTTAAAAGCTTTTTTCCCCAGTTTCATTTGTTTATACATGCTATTTTTGATGTGCTTTTCATTTCAATAGCAAATACCCTTAATATTTGATGGTAACTACAGAAACAGTGCTGGTTTATCAATAACAGTTTTGATACAACAGCTGTTAGAAGACTTACCTGTGACAATGGTTCTGCTTCCCTGTTGTCCATTCCTCCAACTATGATCATGTTGGGCATTAATGGATGAGGAAATTCCAAAGCAAAGTCAGAATGCACAAACCAGAGAGCTGCGTGGCTCATGATCTCCATTATAGATGTTTTTCTCTGAAGAACAAGTGAAGCGATTTCATCTGCACGAGCAAACATCCGTCTGCAGGCCACAGGCTGAATAAGAGTCCTTACAAAATTTACGCTTCTTTGCCAGAGATTCATGCGGTCAGAGAAGTGAGTTATAATATGTGGAACATAAGACGGTGGAGCTGGACATTGACTGGCAAGAACGTCAACATTACAAGGATGACTTGTTTGTATGTAAATGGCTGGAACTGAGAGATATTCTGCAGCAATAACTCCAACAAGCTCAAATGGATCTGTGAGAATGACATCAAAGTTATAGTCTTGCAGTTTCTTCATCAAGTCCTTGTTGGAGAGTAAACCCTCAGCACTAAGGATTATAATATTACTAAGCGAATCCATTCTGTTGATGAAACTCTGAAACCTGGCCAGATCTGTAGATATATGAGAACTTATCAGAGTTGTAACACCGGCTTTCACAATCTCCTGTATCTGAGCTTTGGTGTAGGACACAGGATAAGTCAGAGTTGTGGTGTGCTGAGACGGACCCATACTCAAACTTGCTTCTGGGATGACGACTACTACTTGGTTTCCTCTACGGCCAAGCTCCTCCACCAAAGGCTTCATACCCATCCAGTGGCTGCCATCTGAAGGAACTACTAAAATTTTCCCAGCCTCTGCTGATCCCAGGCAGAAAAGACACAAGAGCAACACAAAAGCAGCCATTCTAACCTACTGTATCTAATCCTGTCATTCAAAATGACTAAATATCATAATCAAATGAACAGGTAGTACTTGTAAGATGACTGTTTTGAAAGTCTGCAAGCACTTCTGGCACAGGCTTTTATAGTAAAAGGGGAGTTTCAACAACCAATCAAAGGTTGAGTCTGAAATGATTACAGTCTTCATTTAGCAGTGAACCACGGCCTTAGTTTCAGAGAAATAAAAAAAATCCTCATAAATCAATAAAACCATGGCATGTAAGTCTTGAAATTTTGGTGCTACAGTATACATGCTCAAACTACATATGCTTGGTACCATGCATGCAGACAATGAATTATGAGACAAACTGAGTGTGTCAGACAGAGAAGAGTGTAAATTCTGCATACATAAGATGTCTATATATTTTAAACCCTTTTCAGATGTTAAAGATTTTAACCTTTAAAACACTTCCTTTTTTCCTCACCAAATGTTCATCATTGTAGTCTGCATGACTTATACATAAAGTTGTGTGTTTTTTTTTATATTTAAAAGTGTTCATAAAACTATTAAAAAAACTTCCAGAAAGGGGTTAGACTTTGAGCTTTTTGAGTCCTTAAGTCAACTCCACTGAACAAATAAATGCATCAACATTTTTACCAAGCATGGCTGCACTAGAGTAGGGAATCAGACTATCCAAAATCTTCTGAATCACAGTGTTTTGACAAAAGGCACAACCTCTAAATGCTCTGTGAGCACACACTTGATGTTGCAAATTTGCTCAAATAAATTATATATAGTAATCTTAATCATTTTCATAAACATACATTTGTATCTGATATTTCTTGGTTACAGCAATAAGTAAACAGGTAAATAATAAATAAATAACATAAGACTGTAGTTTTAGTAGTACTGTCGTTGGATAGTAAGTAAAATGCAATTATTGAACTGCTAAATTACTGTTTAAGTAACATAAGTTTAAAGCATCAATAAATAAATTGTATTTAATAAAACTTAAGAAATATAAGTGTGTTTAACATCTGCTTAGATCTACTTAGCCAGGACAACAAATGGTTGCTTTATAACAGAGATGCCCAAAGTAGGGCCCGTGGGCCAAAGTTGGCCCATTGTAACCTTTCATTTGGCCCACCATCTTATCTAGCATAAACTTTTTTGGTTGTTTGTTTATTTCTGAGCTACAAAAAAGCAAACTTAATTTTATATTTCAATTAAATGTAAATAAATCTGATTTTTTTAAATGTAAATAGTCACTTGACAGACAGAAGACAAATCAAGGCAAAAACTAGTGTACGGTAACTTCATTCTGTTATAAATGAGATTGTTTTTGTTTTTACTGTAATAAGTTATTATAAATTGTAAAAAGCAATTGTGGTGTAATATTAATTCTAATTATTAGTTAATTGTTTTCTAGTTATTTTTAAATATTATTAAATAATTTAGGAAATTATCCATGGCAACTATATTTACCTTCGGCCACAAGCCTCAATCAAGTTTGGTTTTTGTTCTGTATAAGAAAAAGTTTGGGCACCACTGCTTTATATTAACATTCCTGCTAAAGACATTGAAATTCAAGTCAAGGAAATGATGTAAAACTATGCCTAGCTCAAAACTAATACATAGAGTTCCCTCTCTAGGAACTTTAAGAGAACTGCATCTAAGAGAAATGCATTAGAATGCATTTGAACATGGAAAAGCAAATATTATATTCCACTGCACAGTTAGAGCATTCAGATAACGGCTAAACTGATTAAAATGACTTATAAATAATAAAATGCCCTGCATGATTAAAAGCATTAATTACAATGGTACATTGAGTGAGAAATGTGTTTATAAAGGCATATACTGCATATAAGATTGTTCAACACAAATAAGGATACACTTTACTTCTGTTCACAGAAATGATTCATCACCATTTTAACCAGAAAATTGTCATTTACATTTAGTAGACACTTTTATCCAAACCAACTTACAATGTAGAATAAATAAGCACTTCAAATCATCAGAGTAGCAGTATATAAATGCTATGAACTTTGATCATTCTACAAGTATGTAGGTTCCCAGCCGGCACACGACCGACCTTCAACGTTGAAATATGGTTGAAATAAGGTCAGGTGTGTTTTTAACGTTGAAATAATGTTGATACAACGTTTAATGTTCAACGGTTGAAAAACTTCCTGCATATGACCAGGCTTCAACATTGAAATGCGGTTGAAAATACGTCAGTTGTTGTTTCAAAGTTGAAACAATGTTGAATGATAAATGGTTGAAAAAAGTTACAGAAATCATTAAACAAGTCAACGTTGACATGTTTTAATCGTGATCTGTATGTTGAATTAACGTCGTGGCTTCACCGTATTTTCAACAACGTTTTTGGTGGTTACCATGGTATCAGCGGAGGAGGACTCGGCGCACGCGGCCACGCGCAACGCTTCATGGGAAGTTTGAATTGTAATTACGGACACCTGCAGTGCAACAGAATTCAGAGGTAAGCATGTTTTTCGATGCTTTACATGTTTTATTTATCCCCAGTCTTGTTTTACACACAGTTAATCTTGAAGGTGACTTTTGAGTTGTAGTGTTTCGAATTTTGAAGCATTTAAAACTTTCCAGTTTGGTTTTTAGTCTTGTTTGCGCTCCGGTGACGCAGCAGCTAATCTCGAGCTAATGCTACATGTTTAACTTTAGTCTATATTAGTGTTTTTACCTGTTTTAATTGGCAAATTCAAATCGATAAACTCCAAACGCGGTTTAAAGTTACTGAGCCACGTTATAAGACAATATCTTTTTTATACGCTGTATTGTTACTACAAAGTGAACTGCTGTCGTTTCACTGTTGTGGTGTTGTTTACTTGTAGAGATGTAACTTACTCCAGAGACGCTCTAACTTGCACAGCATTGAATGGAAAAGGCTTTGTCCATATGTAAGTTTACTAAGTTATCTGTTAAAAATCTTGGTGCTTTGGTTGGTGATATTCTCTTTCTAATCTGTTTGTTTATTGATTGTTAGGCTATGTTGTGTGATATTATATTGTTAGATTGATATTATTATTGTGATATTATGTTGCGAGGTTATGCTATGTGACAATATTATGGGACAAATATGTATTTAGTCAGAAATGAATGCTTGAATTACACTTTGTACAGTAGCAGATAAGAGGTGTAATGTGTTTTAACTTTCTAGGTTTTCTAGAAGGTCCAGTTGAGGGCATGAAGAGCATGCAGATGGCCTAAACCTGTCAGCCAGGACAGACTGCAGTTCTACACCATGCCAATGATTTGTATGGATGTCTGCTCTACTACGGTGTTCTCTCAAGGTATTACTGGAGCAAAACAACAGCACCCGTTACAGTGAAATTTGTATTCTTAAAAAAATAGTGATATATGTGTAGCAGCAGTACATGTGATGTCATTGAGAAGTCATAAAAATAAATAAACATGCTATTTAAAAAAAATCTAAATATTAAAAACTTGAGGATTAAGATGACAAATGAAATGCATCAACTGTCTTGTGAAAAGGGTCTACATAAGATCTCTAGCGTTTTCAAACTGAAAGGGATAGTTCACCCAAAATTGAAATTTTACTTACATTTTACTCCCCAAGTGGTTTAAAACCATTATGAGTTTAGTCTGTTGAACACAAAAGAGGCTATTCTGAAGAAAGCTAAAAACCTGTAAACATTGACATCCATAGTTGGAAAAAAACTAATACTGTAGAAGTCAATGGTTATAGATTTCCAGCTTTCTTCAAAATATCTTCTTTTGTTCAACATGGTGAGTAAATGATTACAGAATTTAAATTTTGAACTATCCCTTTTCTCTGTCCTACATGCAGGCTTTGCAAAAGTGCTGCTCCTTCTAGAGTTTCTCTCAACCTGTATGTCTAAAAAACTTTAAACAGCTTTTACAGTACATGTAATGGTTTACAACAACTTGTAATTATTAGATGTGGTGAATGTTTCATGATTCTTTACTGCAGCCAAGTTATTTTTTCGAGAATCTGAATTCTGGAAAATGCTGGCACCGGTGATAACTAAAGGCTTCCTGATGATATCACACCTAATTCTTCACTTCTCTTAGTTCTTCGAGTCTCTTATAGTTAATATTTTTTCTTCTCCAACTTTTTGTTTGCTGGTTGCAAATTCCTCTTGATAAATCTTATGTATGACTATAGGAATTATCCTAAAAAAAGCTGGCTACACATTGTGACTTTGAGAAACAGTTATCAAATAACCTTAAGTTTTTACTGAGCAATGTTATCAATAATATATTAAACATGCAATATAATAATTATTATAAAGTGAACTACTGTTGTTTCACTGTTCACATACTTTAGATATGTTCTCCTAACTAGAGGCGCACTATACAGCATTAAATGGAAAAGGCCCGTATGTAAGTTTGCTAAGTTCATTTTATGTCAAGTTTTTTTCTTTGGTCGGTAAATAATGTTCTGTTTATAATTGCCTGTGTTCACAAACCAGCTTTGTCCTCGTTTCTTTATTGATTGTTATACTATGTTCTGGTGTGTGTTTTGTTTTCCTTTGTGTCTGTTTGTCTCTCTTGTATACTGCGGTTTACTCGTAGCAGTACCTAATTGTGTGTGGTTTGTATGTGCGTTCAATTTAAAAATAGAAATTTTGCATCATTAATCTTATCAAATTAAATGTAAATGAAACCCAAACAAGATCAGTGAAGTAGGAATATTCAGATGGATGAGTCAAAATTATTGAATGTGATGATTTTATAGGACAAATTTGGATTCAATTAAAAATAAATTTGAGTTTGAACTTCACTTTGTATAATAGCAGATACCAACTTGGTTGTAACCTAGTATATCATTTATTGCAGGTTTTCTGGAAGCTCCAGTTGAGGGTATCAAGGACATACCGATGGCCTAAACCAGTGTCAGCCTGGACAGACGTCTATTGCAGTTCTGCTACACCACACCAAACTCTCTGCTTTTCTATGGATGTCTGACTACGGTGTTCTCTGAAGGTGTCACTGGAGCAAAATAACAGCACCTGTTACAGTGAAATTTGTGTTAAAATTACAGAGAAAAGTTATTTTTAGAATTTGCAAATGTTTTTTCTTCCTCCCTTCTCTCTCTCTCCAAACTAAACATTGGTTTGTGCCTGTTTTGGTGATTTCGATGTGATATTTGACTCATTTGCCATGAAGCTATAGTTTTCTCTTTCTCCATGTACAGCAAGGGTCCCAAGATGTTCAAAGTCCAGAAAAGGAACTAAAAACTTTGTCAAAACATTGCTTCTATCTTCAGTGGTTCAACTGTAATCATACAAAACTCAAAAACACATTTGTGCATCAAAAGTACTGTAAAAATAACTTGTTTGCCTCTGCCACAACAGGTCAGGGTGTGCACTTACTGCTCATAGTAAACACACACGCTGATCTAATGTGGGAGAGATATACGCAAACAATTTTGTATTTACTGTTTTGTTTTGCCTCACTAAAGTGTTGTTGTAGCTTGGCATGTTCTCAGTTGAACTACTGAAGTCACATGGAATGTTTTGACAATGTTTTTTGTGCCTTATCTGGACTATGACCATCTCGGGACCATTGCTGTCTGTAGAGGATGATGAGCATTTCATCTAAAATATTCTAGTTTGTGTCCTGAAGATGAACAGGTCTCTGGGATGACACAAGTAATTAATAACATAACTTATGTGAATACTTAATGTGACATTTTTTTAAAGACCAATGTAATAATGAAATTTATCTACTAGGTGAATAGTCCTACATTCACAAACGTGAGCCATCATTGTAGGACCCATGTGAACATGCAATTTTAATGATACTAAAAGTAATGGAATAACAAATTACTGTTGTATTATTTAAGTTATAGGCTATAATAAGTCAAATAGATGTGAACATGTCAAGGTGTAACTGTTGTGTTTGTGAGAGAGAATCCAATCATATATTCTACACATTTTCTTGATGTTCCACTGTCACAGGAGCTCCGTTTTGCTGCAGTAATGCTAAACACAATAGATGTACTTTATGCAAAAAGACAAAAACAACTAAATATTTAGCATGCAGACCTGCAAAGTGAAGGTGCAATGTCAGATTTATAGATTATAGCAGGAGTTTTCACTATTGTGAAAGTCAAGTCATTCATTCACAATGAATTGGAGTGGCAAACCTCATTATGGATTTTGTAGGATACTCACCTGGTGTTTGAGAATAAAAGATGTATTTAACTGCTAGACAGATATAGATGTTTTTAGTGTTTTACATTTAATTTTTTGTCCCCGGTGCCAGCTTTTACCTCAAGCGTTTCTCTCAACATATAAAACCTTAAACAGATGTAATGTATTTTACTTGTGATTCTTAGCTGTGGGTGATGTTTTATGATTTTTTTACTGCAGCCACTTTAAAAATTTGTATTTAAAAAACTTTGTAAACAGAATTGTATTTTGGAGACTGTGTTGGTGACAGTTTAGTTATTTAGTTAGTTATTATCTGTCTTTCTGAAGATGGTAACACTTTACAATAAGGTTGTGTTAGTTATTGTATTTACTAGCATGAACAAAGAACAATACATTTAAAACGTCTTTCATATAAAGGAAATACAGTTCATGTCAGCTCAGTGTATTAATGTTAACAAGCATACATTTTTATTTTAATAGCATTGGGACATACTTTAATTAAATGATTAATAAATGCTGTAAGTATTTATTCTTTGTTCATGTTAGTAAATATGAACTAACTTCAACTCATGCAACCTAATTAAAAAGTGACCATTTAAATGTTTGTGTATTTGAGTGTACTGCATGTACAGTAACCTGCATGGTTTTAATGAACGATTGTATGCTGTAAATGTTGCTGTATATTTAGAATGAATGATAATGTGGTGTATTGAATAAATTGATACACAGGCTAAGTTGTGTATTTGTATTGTTTTTTATTAGTAAAAATTTGTTTGCTATATTTATGGACTTTGTGTTATATGTAATTTCTATTAAACTTACGTTGAAATGTACGACGGTGAAACAACGTCAAGGTATCAACGTCCAATTTGCAAAATCGAAAGGTAATTCAACCTTAATTCAACGTCTACAAAACGACCAAAATTCACCCATGAAGAAGGTAAGAGTGAAACAACGTCGTAATTTCAACGGTGAATCACCGGTGGTGATCCGACGGTGAAACAACGTCACTATATAAACGTTGATCCAATTTGCAAAATCGAAAGGTAATTCAACGTTGATCCAACCATAGACCTGACGTTGATTCAACGTTGAATCACCGTTGAAATGCCGGCTGGGTTATGTAAAAGTGTAACAATATTTCAATTTCACAGTTTTCAGTATTTTTTAATAAATGCAGCCTTTGTGAGCAGAATTTACGGAAGTCCTAAGAGGCCATGCATTAAAATATTTTTTCTCTCTTGTTTTGTCGTGATCACGACAATCATCGACGATCATCGTCGTGATCTCGACATAACAACTCGTTTTCTCATGATCTCGACATAACAAAAATTTGTTATGTCATGATCACGACTTAATAAAGTTGTTATGTCGTGATAACGACTTAATTTTCTTGTGATCTCGACATAACAAAAAGTTGTTATGTCGTGATCACGACTTATTTTTTTTTTGCTTTTATTTATTTATGTATTATTTATTATTATTATGATTATGATTATTATTAATATTATTAATATCTGGCAAATGTCTGGCCAGAGAGTCTACACCGACCCTGCAAACAGAGAGAGAATAGCCCAACTGCAGACACGCATTTGTGCAACACATTAAAGGCGTTCAGAACAGCCATAGGCCTAATATGAGAGCAAACGCTCGTGCTCATGATTAATGTACATTTATGATTATATTCACGTATTTGATTATATACCGTTATTTACGATAATATTCCCTCAACTGTTACCATTTTAAGGCAACTCTATATGGCGCAAAATAAGTTGCTGCATGCATGAATTAAATTATGAAGAATGATGAAGATCCTGCACTTGCTTTGATCCTTTCCGCAAATTATTTACAACTTTAAAAATGCGCCATAGAGTTGCTTTAAAATGGTAACAGTTGATGCAAATTATTGTAAAAAAATGATCATATACATGAACATAATCATGAATGTACATTAATCAGGAGCACGAGCGTTTGCTCTCATATTATGACTGTTCTGAACGCCTTTAATGTGTTGCACGAATGCGCGTCTGCAGTTATTCTCTCCCTGTTCGCAAGGCCAGTGTCCTGACATTTGCCAGATATTAATACTACTACTACTACTACTATACTACTACTACTAATAATAATAATAATAATTAATACATAAATAATTAAATTAAAGCAAAAAAAATAAGTCGTGATCACGACATAACAAGTTTTTGTTATGTCGAGATCACGAGAAAAATAAGTCGTGATCACGAGAAAACAACTTTTTTGTTATGATCGTCGATGATTGTCGTGATCACGACATAACAAGAGAGAAAAAATATTTTAATGCATGGCCTCTTAGGACTTCGTACTGAATAAGCCGTAACACTTTAGAATTACTACACACTTAATCATCTATTAAGCATTAGCAAATAGTGAACTCATTGTTTTGTTAAGCATTAACTCTACATTAACAGATGTTAGTAAGCAGTTTATAACTGCAGATACACATGCTGTATTCTTGACTTATAAGCACATTTAAAATGTGCTTAATAATTATTCTTTCATACTTTGCTGATTAATTTTTCATGACTAAATTAGGTATTACATTTTTTACAAATCATTTGTATCAAAGAGTAGTTGGAGGTTTATAAGATCATTCAAAATGAGTTAGTAAATGATTAATAAACTATTCAAATCAACATTTATATATTATTATTCAGGCATATCCTAATTGTTAATTTGTATGTTAATAAATGCTTTATTAACTTCATCCAGTGTTGTGACCTAATCTAAAGTAAGGACTATTTATGCTTTATAAATCCCTTATAAATCATAATTAAAGGCTCAGTATCAAATGAACAGTTCATCTTTGCAATCTTATCTAAAAAGTAACATTACTGTAAAGTTTAAACATTGCACAATAACAGGAGTGTCAAAATATAACATAAAACTGGACAAAACAAAACAATTTAATTATTTAAAATATAATATGATGCAACATTAGCAATGTTTAAACTGGACAGTCATTTTATTTTAGTTAAGCTTCCAAAGATTTATTTTTCATTTGATACAGTTTCATTTGTGTATCTTTAAATAAATAGAAATGAATAAAGTTTTTTTTGTTTTTGTTTTCCTGTTTAAAATAAAACTGAACATTTATAAGGGATTTATAAAGCATATATAGTCCACAAATAATTAACACAAATTAATTCACAAAACCGGATGAAGTTGAGTTAATAAAGCATTTATTAACATACTGTACAAGTTAACTATTAATATATACCTGAATAATAAGATATATAAATGTTTATTTGAATAGTTTATTAATTGTTTACTTACACATTCTGAATAATCTTTAAAAACCAGCTACTTCTCTCAAATAACTGGTTTGTAAATGATGCAATACTTAATTTTGTAATGAAAAAAATTATAAATAACAAAGTATGAAAATACAATCATTAGGCACATTATAGATGTGCTTATAAGACAAAAACACAGAATGTGTACAGGTGTAGTTATAAACCACTTACTAACATCTGTTAATGTAGAGTTAATGCATAACAGATAATAAATTAACTATTTGCTAATGCTTAATAATTGATCCATAGTGTAGTTATTATTAAGTGTTACGGAATAAGCTTATTATAAAACATAAAAAATCGTACTAATTCTAAACTTTTGACTTGTATTGTACATAAACAACATAATTGTCAATACAATCACACCTAAATGATGATATCAATTAAAAACAATTACATGCCATAAAATCACCTCCAATATAATGCAATAGATTTTATAAATATAAATATTCATAAATGTAACTGTAAAATACCAAATATCGTAAATTCATTTTTTTTTTGGAGAAAATGCTAATCTAAGACTGCAGCATATTTAAAATGTATTATAATGGGATGTTGTTAAATGTTCCACAAAATGAAAATCCACCTAGACATAGCTGAATAATGAGTTCATTACATGAAAATAACATGGATACTGTGAGCTTCAAACTTCTTTTCTCATGTAAATTCTATGAGTGTAAAATCCATGTGAAAAACAGGCAAATCAGAACAAAACAGGCTGTTGTATAATCCACATTGGATTGTTAATATGCAAGCTCCAGACTATTCCATTCTTTTCTATTCTATGGTTATGTTGTTATGTTATCTTATGTTATGTTATGTGATGTTATGTTATGTTATGTTATATTATAGACCATTTTGAGGGATGTAACAAAAACAATGGTCCTGGCGTGTTTCCTGTTTTACATTTTTAATTTCTATAGCTTCCTAGAATCCAAAGGAGTCACATAATGATAAATAATGTTATGAGAGCTGTTTTAAGATTAAGTTAAGATTGAATTGCCTCGTGTTACAGTTATGGAATAGTTTGATAACAAGCAGAAAATGTTCAAGGGCCAAAGACGTGACCACATTGAAATGGTCTATATTATATTATATTATATTATATTATATTATATTATATTATATTATATTATATTATATTATATTATATTATATTATATTATGGCGACGCAGTGGCGCAGTAGGTAGTACACACATACACTACGGACAATTTAGCCTACCCAATTCACCTGTACCACATGTCTTTGGACTGTGGGGGAAACCGGAGCACCCGGAGGAAACCCACGCGAATGCAGGGAGAACATGCAAACTCCACACAGAAACGCCAACTGACCCAGCCCAGCCGAGGTTCGAACCTGCGACCCAGCAACGTTCTTGCTGTGAGGCGACAGCACTACCTACTGCGCCACTGCATCGCCATTTTATTATTATTTATTTATTATTATATATTATTATATATATATTATGTGTTGTTATATTATTAAAACCATTACTGTTATTTGGTGGCTCTACATACTAAAATAGTGTAAGTTAAAATTAATTCTACATACTACTGAAATATATTGAAATTAGGGTGATATAGACAAATGGACATCTTTCGTAAATTATTTTTCCTTAAACTTTACAGCATTTTGCATCTTTTTATTTTAAATTATGAAATGATGTACTTAAGAAATAATTTTATTGTACTGTATAATTTTATTGTTAATAGTTTTTGTTTTGTCTTTTTCCTTTTTCTTAGGATGTTGAACAGGATGAAGCTCCAACTTTGATGTGCATTACTACCCCGAGAAACCATCTCATCATATATAAAGAGACAGATGCTACAGACCATTGTGAAGGTGATGTTAGACTCATCAAAGGCATCTAAATACTTGGACAATGTGGCAAATGCGTGTTTGTTTGTTTTTAATCCTTGTCATGATTTATGTATTGAACTTGAATTCTCACAAAACCTGAGGTACTCCTTTGTAGTATTTCAAAAATGTCCTATAAAGTATTTCAAAAATGTCCTATAAAGACTAGTTTTGTAAAAACAGTAAATACTTGACTGTATGTCAAGACCAAAAGGCAGGAGTTAGCTTTCTTTGTAATGTTGAACAGTTGCTGTACTTTTGTTACAGTGACTGCTTCTTTTCTTTTAACATTGTTCTTGCTTTGAATAACTGATGCATGGTCAGCTATATGTGTAGTCTTTAGATTTTGTACAAGTAACTTTTGCTGGAATAAACAGTGCTGGATTAAGTGAAAAAAATGGAACTGGATTATTTTTAGGTTGAAGGTGACATTTACACATTACACATTACCCCTTTACATTACACATTACCCCTTTACATTACACATTACACTTTTACATTACACATTACACCTTTAGTAATAGATGAGCATAATTAACTTGCATTAAAACTAAATCAAGAATATTAAATTGACTCCACTCATCCTAATTGCATTAACTGTGTTGTTAGCATAAGTTTACTTAAATATTGTTACTTAAATGCAACCTAACTCTCTAACATAAAATAGGTCAAAATTTAAGAGCATGTCGAATAACTAGCCAAGTGTCAGGTTTTCTGTCTGAGTTCAAGAGAAATTTAAGGCACATTTAGTTACTAGTACTGTGTTGTTAAACCAATACAAGGAAACAAGTTATTTACACAAAGTGATAGTTATTTGTATCCACTCAAAGTTGGTGAACTAATTTGCTTCTTAAATTTGAGGCAATCAGTTTCCATGCTTTTGTCTAGTAATTTGAACAAGTAAGCTCGTTGAGGTTTATTTTTTTTTGCTTTGCTTTAAGTTAGGTGTACTAAGCATAACTACAAATTGTAAGTGAACTGAACTATATTAAACTTATCATATTGAGTTATCAGTGCTCATTTTGTTTAATAACCAATGCAAGTAAACAAGTTACCTACACAAATAGTTGTATCTACTCAAAGTTGGTGTACTGATTTGCTTCTTAATTCAAGTCAATCAGTTCTACATGTTTTCTAAGTAAACTCAACTTGTTACTCGCTGCAGTGTTGCTAGCTTTCGACTTCAACAGTTTAGCTGAAGTAATAAATGAAGTTGACTTTCAGGAGTTAATTACATTAGCAATTATAGAAATATCATTTATAATATTTTTAGCAATATAGACTAAATACTAACATTATTAATATATTTTAATTCATTCATTCATTTTCTTTTCGGCTTAGTCCCTTTATTAATCTGGGGTCGCCACAGCGGAATGAACCGGCAACTTATCCAGCATATGTTTTACGCAGCGGATGCCCTTCCAGCTGCAACCCATCTCTGGGAAACATCCATACACTGTGGACAATTTAGCCTACCCAATTCACCTGTACCGCATGTCTTTGGGGGAAACCGGAGCACCCGGAGGAAACCCACGCGAACGCGGAGAGAACATGCAAACTCCACACAGAAACGCCAAGTGACCTAGCTGAGGCTCGAACCAGCGACCTTCTTGCCGTAAGGTGACAGCACTACCTACTGCGCCACCGCATCGCTATATATTTTAATAATACATATAATTTTACTTTCATCTAAATTGACTTTACATGTGACACATTGTTTACATTGCACTAAAAGTCCACAATTCTCACTGGTATGGCATTGATTGTAATTGGCACATTTATACGACCATGTTGAATTACTGCACAACTAATAGTGAAATCAGTTAATCTTTGCATCCCTATTTGTAATTTATAATACTTAACATTAAATTGTAACTATAACTTGTTTCTAAAACAAAGTTATATAAAGAAGTTTTATATATAGCAGGCTATTTAACAGCTGGCTAGATGCGTGATACTTAGCCAGGACAATGAGAAAATAATGACCTGTGGGTGCTTTATTATAGGATGTTAAAACCTGTTCCTGGAGGGATACTTTCCTGTAGACTTTGTACTGATAATTAAAAAGACACTTTAACCTGCATGTCTACTTTAGACTTGTGTTTTAGTTGTTTGGAGCAATACAGGGGAGCAGTTAATAATTAAATAAAGTTTATTTCTGGCTAGACCTTCACTTTAAATATTTATATTAAACATATTTTACGTTTTGTATTTATTTTTTTTTATTTGTTATTGTATATATTATTTGAAAGAACAGTTTTTAGACACGTGGTGGCGACACTGACACGTTTATCCATATGAACTAAAACTTCATTGACAGCATTTGAGTTGAGTGCTCTTAGTAACTTATACAGTAACTCCAATAACTCAAACTAAATTATGAGATTAAAGATATAGATGCCATTTTTGGTTTGCAATAAACTATAGAAATTAAGATGCAAGTCATGTCATTTTGTAAAACTATGCCTAGCTCAAAACTAATAATGAGAGTTTCCTCTATAGGAACTTTTAAAAAACTGTATCAGCTTAATAATGACTTTGCACAAGGAAAAGCAAATAACACACAGTACTCCACTCCACAGTTACAGCATAAAATGTATAAATAATAAAATGCATTACTTGATTGAAATGATTAATTAAATTAATACATTGCATGAGAAATGGGTGATGCATTTACGGAGGCACATACTGCATGAGAATGTTCAACAAAAATGAGGATTACAGATATTTCAACAAAATCACACTGGTAGATAGAAATTAAGCAGTATTGTGAAATGATAGCTAAAGACTTACTTGAGACAAGGGTTCTGCTTTCTTGGTGTCCACTCCTCCAATAATGACCATGTTTGGCATCACTGGACGAGGAAATTCAAAGGCAAAGTCAAAATGCATAAACCAGAGAGCTGCACGGCTCATGATCTCAATCACTGATGTCTTTTTCTGCAGCACCTCTGAGGCGATTTCATCTGCACGAGCAAACATGCGGCTGCAAGCCACGGGCTGAACAAGAGTCCTTACAAAGTTTACACTTCTTTGCCAGAGATTCATGCGGTCAGTAAAGTGAGTTAAACCTCTTGGAACATAAGATGGTGGAGCTGGGCATTGACTGGCAAGAGCATCAGCACCACAAGGATGACTTGTTTGCATATAAATGGCAGGAATTGAGAGATATTCTGCAGCAATGACTCCAACAAGCTCAAATGGATCTGTGAGAATGGCATCAAAGTTGTAGTCTTTCAGTTTCTTCAGCAAATCCTTGTTGAGGAGCAAACCTTCAGCATTTCGAGAAATGATAACTTTAAGCATATCCATGGTGATGAAAAAACTCTGAAACCTGGCCACATCTGAAGACACATCTGCACTAAACAATTTACTGATAGCTGCATCTGTACCCTCCTGTATCTGAGCTTTGGTGTAGGGCACTGGATATGTCAGAGTTGTGGCGTGCTTTGCTGGAGCCATGTTCACATTTTCCTCCGGGAATACGACCACTACCTGGTTTCCTCTACGGCCAAGCTCCTCCACCAAAGGTCTCATGCCAGACCAGTGGCTGCCAAGTGCTGGAATTACCAGTAAATTCCCAGCTTCTGCTGATACTAGGCAGACAAGACACAAAACAAGTGCAGAAGCAGCCATTCTAACAATTCTATCATTCATAATTACCAAAAAAAAAAAAAAAGCTTATGAGCTGGTAGTATTGACAAGAATAGTGTTTTTGTGAAGTTCTGCAAGGAACTTCTGGATTTGTACTTCCCTGCAGAGGCTTTTATCCCACAAGCGATTGCAAGAAAAAAGAAAAGAAGGCAGGGCATCAAAAGAATGTAATCTCTGTGGAAAACCACACCCTCAGGTCGCGATATAGGGTAATTCACGAGAATCCTACGAAAAGGAAAATCCTTGAATGACTAAAATACACATGCCAGAGGTCCACGATGATCATGTACTGTAAAAGTATGTGCTTACAGCTCCACCTCTTCAGAGCCACTTTAAACAACACTCCCACATGCCACATTGAAGAAATAACTGCATTTTCCAGTTAGCAGAATTACTAGAAAACTGCAAGAGACAACTCCTTCTGTTTGTAGCCTATACTCAATGTGACTAATTATTTCCAAGAACAGGATCCTTGCCAACATTTTAATAATCTGAATGTACAAGCTATAGCAATTACTTCATTTATTCCCCACACATAAAGAAAAGTATTTTGAATGTATGAGCTCTGAAAGAATGTTAGTTAATTTCAGTGGTGGAAAGAGTAATGGAAAATCATACTCAAGTAAAAGTACCATTACTTGCCCCAAAAATGTAGTGGAGTAAAAGTATCTGTTGTAAATATTAGTCAAAATATGAGTAAAAAGTAGCCCTTTTAAAAATACTCAAGAGTAGTGAGTAATACACTGTGAAAAGTTGATGCGTTTACATGCAGTTTGTGGAGGGATGTGTAAACATAACATTCAGTTGTGCATTTAGTGATCTTCCTATATTCGCTCGTTTCTTTCAACCTTCCTTCCATTGTTTGTTTGTTTTGTCCATCCTTTATTCATTCGTTTGTTTGTTCCTTCCTTCTCTTCATTGGTTCGCTCATTCATTCCTTCATATTTTTATTTCTTCCTTCATTAGGTCCTTTGTTTATTCATTCATTCATTCATTCGCTTGTTTGTTCCTTCCTTCCTTAGTTTGTTTAGTCCTTCCTTGAATCCTTCCTTTATTCATTTTTTCCTTTCTTCGTTCCTCTCTTCATTCTTTCGCTCATTCATACTTTCGTTTGGTTATATTTTTGTTCCTTCCATCATTAGGTCCTTTGTTTATTCATTTGTTCGTTCCAACATTCCTTTTATTGTTTGTTTGTTGTGTCCTTCCTTTATTCATTTGTTTGTTCGATCACTTCTTCATTCATTTGTTCCTTTATTCTTTCGCTCATTCATTCGTTTATATTTTTGTTCCTTCCTTCATTAGGTCCTTTGTTCATTCATTCATTCGTCCGTTTGTTTGTTTGTTTGTTTTTTCCTTCCTTAGTTTGTTCAGTCCTTCCTTGAATCATTCCTTCATTCATTTGTTTCTTTCTTCGTTTCTTCCTTCATTCGTTTGCTCGTTCATATTTTATTCTTTCCTTCATTAGGTCCTTTGTTCATTCTTTCATTCGTTCGTTTGTTCGTTCCTTCCTTCCTTGGTTGGTTTGTTCAGTCCTTCCTTGAATCCTTTATTCATTTAGTCCTTCCTTCCTTCATTAGTTCGGTCCTTCCATTCCTTGTTCGGCCCTTCCTTCCATTCATCATTCGTTCCATTTAGTGATTGTTTAAGGCTGTTTGGTGAGCTCAGTCATCATACAGTCGACATCCTTCATTTTCTCATCAGTGACAGTCTATAAAAAGTCTCTGGGTCATTGAGTGTAAAGATTTTAAACATCTTCTTGGACATTTTTAATGCTTTCAAAAGGTTTGCTGCATTTATAAAGCGTCCATGTCTTGAAGGTGTTCATGATGTGATTTACTTTCTATGTGGGATTTGATTGGACAAGAATTGCAGGACAATTTTTTCTACTTTAGCCAGTTACCATAGACAAGAAAGAAATAAACTGCAGGTTGATAAAAAAAGTGGAGTAAAAGTACCAATACAGCACTAAAAATGTACTCAAAGGAAAAGTACACATTTTTAAAACTACTTAGCAAATTACAATTTCTCAGAAAAAAACTACTTAATTACAATAATTTGAGTATTTGTAATTTGTTACTTTCCCATTTGCCATTTGACACAACGTGATGGATTGCAGAACTGTTGCAAAAAATAGCATGTTTTTTCTAATCACTGTTGTGGTATTTTTGTTGTCAGAAATCTTAGCATGTGTACCTATCATGGCAAGCAACAAGAACTATGCCATGCGTATATTGGGATGTGAGTGGGAGTAATAGAAACCAAGAAACTTAACAAGAGATCAAGACAATATCTGCAGAGAATTAATGATTGTATTGTATATGAGGTAGAAAACCAGGTTTGACAAATATATCATAAATTATGATATTTTTGGCAATATATAAGTGTAAAAAGTGATGCAAAAGTGGTAAAAAGGTGTACTTTCAACACAGGTGTGGTGCCTTTTTGGCTCATTGACTATGAAACAACAAAGATAAAGCCCATGTACATATAGATGAACTTTGACTTTTTTCCCTGCCCAGAGTATTTATCAACCTTGAGGTTATGATAATTATTAGTTTCTGAGATGAGAACAAATTGTACAATTAGATATAACTTGACAGTTATGTATTCAGTACATTGTACTTCAATGTAACTCAGATTTTTGTTCTTTTTTTAAACAAAGAATAAAAGTGTCCTAATACTACTTTTATCCAACTTGAAAGGTGCTCTTGGACCAAACATGATGGATCTTGCTAAGATTTAAGCCTTGTTGAATTTACGGGTGTTGGCATTTCATGTTTAGTATCCTTTGTACATTTACATACACTAAATGAAATGTTAAACCATAAGACTTTGATAATAATAATGATAATAATAAAAAGAAAATCACATTTTCCTGCAAAGCATGCAGAGTAATTAAGCATTCTCTTGGCTATATATTAAATATTAAATATTAAGTCTTTAAAGAAAAAACCCTTTTGAGGCAGAGAGTGAACTTTGAGCTGATTTGACTACATTAGTCAAGGTGACAAAACCTGCTAAACCTTTCCCTCAGTTCCAGTCTGAGCTCATTTACCTGTTACCTGCTTCTCAAGTTTTTCAAATCACCTTGACCATCTGCACATTTTCGAATGTGCTCTGTCATGCTTGCACAGCAATGGGGACCCACATCTTTTGAAGGGATTTGCAATAAGGTTGTACAACAAAAGGCATCATGCTTTGATCACACTAAACTGTAACCAAGCCTATTTGAAAACCAAAAAATATAACCTTATTCTAAATTATTTCACTGGATATGTGTAATTATATTTTAACCATTACTTTATTTGCAGTTTCAGAAGCTGAGTATTCAGTTTATACTTATGAATAATAAGTAGCCTTAATTAAATGTGGAAACATCCATTTCACGCTTGTTAATTTTTGGTTAAATAATTGGACATTTAAATACACAATATCCACTCTTTACTCTTTCTTTACAAAAACATCATTGCTTTATCAAATAAGAAGGGTAGTAACTTTTGTTTTGTTTTGTTTGTTTTGGAGTAATGATTAACAGTTTTACTACAAATGTCATGGCCAAACATAATATCTTAACTAAACCCAATAACTATAAAAATGTATTTATTTTTGCTCTTCCAACATTGTATTAATTGGTGTTTTAAGTGTATGATTAGTGCCTAACCTTGTTAGATTTGTGGTTATGATGCTTGGTAACTACAACAAGCTTGTCAAGCTGAGGTCCATGGGACCCCCAGTGTTGTACAAGGGGATATGTTCATGGAAATAAAAATAAAAAAACATTCATTCATTCATTTTCTTTTTAGCTTAGTCCCTTTATTAATCAGGGGTCGCCACAGTGGAATGAATCGCCAACTTATCCAGCATGTTTTACGCAGCGGATACCCTTCCAGCTGCAACCCATCACTGTGAAACATCCATACACACTCATTCACACACATACATACGGACAATTTAGCTTACCCAATTCACCTATAGCTAAAGTCTTTGGACTTGTGGGGGAAACTGGAGCACCCGGAGGAAACCAACATGAACACGGGGAGAACATGCAAACTCCACACAGAAATGCCAACTAACCCAGCTAAGGCTCAAACCAGTGACCTTCTTGCTCTGAGGCAAAATCGCTACCCACTGCGCCACCGCGCCACCTACAAAAAAACCTATTTACAAACAAGCAAACATTTTAACACCTTAGTAAGGTACAAACAAACAAAATAATTCTATAATTAAACAGAATTACATTTTATTTAAAATATAAACAACTTAATTGTATAATATTTTTTGATTTATAATATTATTTTTTCACAGGATATTTGGGGTTTTTATACAAGCAACATTTTTGAATGGAGGTACCTTGCATGAGGGCGATCATGTTTGCCAGTTTGTACATGACATCTAAAAGTTTGAAAACTACAACATTTCTTATGGTCAGAACATGTTTCTTTAATGAAGTGAAAGAACAGTTGCTTTAACTGCCCAAACTAAGGCCTGCAGGCCAAAGTTGCCACTTTGTATCCTTTGACTTTGCCCACCAGAGGGAAAATGATTGGGAAGGCCTGGGCTGGGCAATGCCTTTAACAGAGATTCTCATTTCTATTTTAATGTAACTTTTTGTTTATTTGTTTGTTTTTTGTTGAGCTACAAAAAAGATAACTGAAGTTAAATGTTTCAATTAAATGTTGTAAATGAATCAGATAAAAAAAATGTACATACTGTCACAAAATGAATAGGGGACAAAGCAGAAGACATCAGCGTGCAAATCAAGGCAAAGGCAGGTGACTAGTGCATTCATCATTTAACTCCAGTGTTTTATAAAAAGATATTTTTTATGGTTTTATTGTAATAGGTTTGTTACATTAACATATATATTTTTAAAAAAAAATAAAGAAGAAGAATGCATTATTAAATATGGTTAAAGTTTATTTTTTAAATATTATTACATAAATGAGGAAATTACCCGTGGCAATTTTAATGTTATACAGTTTGCTATATTTGCTTTAGGTCCACAGCTCTTAATCAAGCTTGGATTTTGGCCCTTCATTAGAAAAAGTTTGGGTACCCCTGCTTTAGACAATGATAGTCTATAATAGGTTAATACAAAAATGTTTTGACGCATCTTAAACACGTGGTGGCGCAAGTGACACATTTATCCCTGTGAACAGGTTGAGTGTGTTCGCTGCAATGAAGTGGGACTTCTCGTAGTCTGTCTTGTAGTCTTTATTACAATTTGAACACTTGCCGTTATTGCAATGAAATTGCAATCTTACGGTGCGGGGTGAAAATACAGTGTTATGCAGTTATGCACTATATTTTATCTGGGTTTAAGCGTGGTCTGACTCCCTTTCTCTACTTTTCCTTAATGCTATTAATTAGGCTTATGTAGCCTTCGGTAACATATTCATTACATAATAAACCTATTAAAGAACACTACAAGCTTACATTAATTATTTTGTGCACAGTTTATGTGTTTTTGTTAGTCACCTTAAATCACGCAAGCTACTCGGAATCTTTCAAAAACTCAAAAGAAATAATAGCAAAAATAAATATATGACACATATGCAAATACACTGTCATTTTGTTATGGTGTCTCCATGAAACCCACACCTCATAAAAAGACAAGACAGCCCAGACTCGTGTCTAATGGGTTAATCAGTTACGTCTCTCAGTTGCGAGTCCCTCACAGGCGCTAAATCTGAAGAGCACTTCAAAGAGGGATTCACATCACCTCACATAGACGCTCACAAATCAAACCACAGACGGACAAACTCAGATATTGAGCTTTTGGTAACAGATCGACTCTACTTGGGGGCTGTGTAAAACTTTAATCAGAACAAACTGCCATAAACAGGAAGACACTCAGCGGACGGCGCGAGCGAGGAGTCGCATCAATCACGCAAGATGCAGCGCGGCTTCACTTCTTCGCACTGACCCGCCTCGGTGCGTTCCGTAAGTCATCGAACGCGTTCCGTCGAACTATCGAACAGTCACTCGGACTCTACTTTCCAATATAATGCTATTCTAAAAGCTACCTGTCCTGTCCCGAACACATTTATTAACATCACAGGCGCCTGTGGGACCTTCTCCAGCTGTGCCGTCATAAACACCGCTGCTTACCGTCACTTTTCAACATGATCAACACCTTTGGCCAAGGGTAAGCAAACACTTTGCTTTATGGAATGTTATGCCATCACATCTCCAGACTATAATTTGCTGACAAACGCATTCATTTTCGTGTTATTTTTTTATTCAGGTAGTTGAGAGCAATGGCACCTTGTTATAAAACCTGTGATCTGGATATTTGCGTCTCACACCTCAAGTAAGACTTAAAGACAATTTTCTGTGATCAAGATGCAGATTCTTTCAGCCGTTTTGCTCCTGTTTTGTTTGCACAAGGTGAGTGATAACATTTCTGTTTTCAAATATGTGAAAATGAATGCAGTAATGCCAACTTTAACCAGTAATAATAGTCAAGTAATTTCAGAGCACAATAATATGACAGAGCTAAAGTATTTTAGTAAAGCTAGCTGCTTTAAATATATCATAATCAGTAGTTTTTTATGTCTGTTTAGTATTTATTTTTACTGTCAGAATGCCATTAGAGATTTAGCAACTTTTTATTTCTGTCATGCATGCCATCACATAACAAATCAGATGCTGACATCAAACATCAGCATACTGTTAATAACTTCAGACTGACACGGCTTTTTGTTTCAACCGAGACTTGATTTTATTTATGCAATAAGTAAAATATTGCATGTCACTGCAAAAAAAGAATGGTAACTAAATGAAGTTGTGTATCATGTCAGATTTTAAGAATGCTGAATTTATTAGGAAAGGCAAGTCAAGGCAAGGCAAGTTTATTTATATAGCACATTTAATTAGGATCTTGCCATTCATTGTGCTTTTGAGTGCTGTTTATGTTACTAAAAATTTGGTCAAATATTGAAAGTTTTTTAATAGACGTACAAGCTGATTCAAGCTTGGATAGATATAGCAAAATATTATTAATATTCCAGGTAAACTCAGTTGAGGGTAAATGTAGGAAGTTTTTATTGTAAATAAATGTCTAGTCATGTGTGTTAATGAAAAAAAAAACCTTAACATTAAAAACACAACTCTAGACTGGAGATCTAAATCACTTTAAGTATCAAAAATAGCACAAACATAATTTTCAGTCAGTTGTAATTAATAAGGAAGCATAGCCTTGCATCATTTTTTAATTTTTGGCTGTCCGTTGCACTCTTGAGGAACGGTACCTGTGGGAATGGCTTCTGTCTAAGAGGACATCCGCTTTGGTACAATCCTCCAAAGACAGCGTCCCAATGGATTAGAGTCCCTACAGTATCTCTCTCTCTCTTTCTCTCTTACACACACACACACACACACACACACACACACACACACACACACACACACACACACATAGAGTGATTCAACTACTGGAGAAGCAGCCCAGCATCTGTGCTGCACCCTGGGGACAGATAAGAGGGTCAGAGCCTACACACTATAACTATTCATTCCATGACATCTGCTGCAGTCAACCTCTGAGAGCAGGACGGAGAACAAAGTGATCAGCACTAAATCCACTCGAGCACAACCCCACGACTCTATTGTTTAGACACATTTCCTTTCATTCCTCATCTTTGTGTAATGATCGTTCTCTGCACGGCTGAGAAAGTTCAGCACGGTTGGCCATTTCTGCCAGAGCGCCGCTTTCTTTAGAACGCCCGCCGTTCTGCTTTACCCTTGTTCACGCATAAGAAACATAACAGCCATCAATCTGTGCTCAAGCTTCTACAAAGCGCCAATTCGTTGATTGAAATGATGAGTAATTTAGCAAGGTGGCGTGCAATGTCCGTATAACCAACTCCAGCAGCACCCAGATGTTCATTATACAAGCGATTGAGAAAAATGATAGCTGAGGAATGTGTGGTTTTGATAGGAGTCTGCACTAGTTCTTTCATCTGAAACTCTTCCTCGGCTGAAATCTCAGCACGTTTGCACATGCAGACTTTTAATGGTTTATAGAGAGCAAATTTAAAGCCAGAATAATGATTCACAGTAAATTCCCTATCGCGAGGTCGTCCAGCTCTCTTTGTATGCAATTAGCTTTGATTTCATTATTTATTTACTGGAGAAAAACTAGCGGTTGAGAATTTACTAAAAAATTACAGTGCTCGGATTAGGAGCCACGCTTTAATCTTATGCCTCTGATAATGCCGCATGGCCTGATTGATTAGTTTTTCAGGAAGCTTATGTCAGAAAAACTAATCCGTCTTTGGATTGTGCCAGCCGTGTAAGGTTCTCCGCTCTGGTGCTGTATCACGGAGGCGAATTACAGAGCTGCTGGGCTGTGATAAGGCCCTCGTCTCTTTCACACACCCGTCCCTCCGGACAATAAAAACGCTGTTTATATTCTTCAGAACCTGCTGCAGCCTGAGTCTTCACATCAAGCCCTTGCTGGATTTGCCATGTTAGGGGAGAACGTACATCGGGCTCTCAGAATTGGGCTGAGGACACCAAATGAGAGGGAAAAAGGAGTGCCAGAATGTGTTGAAATGTGTTTGTATGTCCAGTAACCCAGAAATTCCTGTGAGAGAGATTACATGAGGCTTTGAGATGAGTGTGTCTGTAAATATGAGCGTTTCACTCTATATTGGCATTATCAGCGCTGGGTTTATACACCAGTGATGTGTATCTGTGTCTATATTGGGGTCATTGTTGTTTTCCAGAAGCTTGGCCTCAGTAATCCCTCATAAACAATGTTGTCGGTGACATTTACCGCCATACGCAGTGACGCTGTGCGGTGTGCGCTTTGGCATGTTTGTTAATTTTATGTGGAAAAATACAAGAAACCAACGTCACACTCGAAAGCAGGCGCTGTTTATGTGTTCTTGTCATTTATAGGTTACTTTTGGTTTACAATACAAATATTTAGACAAATATTTTATGAATAAATAATGACATATTTGCCAGACAGAACGTGGTGATATAGAGAAGCAGGGATCAAAATTGATCAAAGAGGGTTTTTTTCCACTCGCAGTGATTCTTTTGCCATTTCCTAAAGTTGTTATCATTATTCATAATGTATCTTATCTTATTATTTTATATTTTATTTATTGTAAGATGATATTCACCAAAAAGAATGGTATTGCGTAATATACAATAAAGTAATTTAAATTATTAAATTCTATTTATTAGTTTTAAGGCTGCAAGAATTAGCCTGTAGTGCAATCTTTGGCTTTGGAATTATAATATGATGTTTAAATTAAAAAGTCAATTTCTCAAATAAGATATCATTATTACTTTAGAAATGAATTCCAATAGATCTTAAGTTGAATTCATCAGTCATTTGAATAGCTAAGTTTAATATTTAGTCTTAAGAAGCTGTCTCGCACATCAAACAGTTTATGTTCATGTCATTTGTCAAAGTTCTGACTTTTATTTTTGTGGTGGATGTAATGCCAGCATCATCCATTACCTGAGATATAAAATCAATGCTTTTCCACTTATGGGCTGGAAAGTGTGATTTCAGAGTGTTCCTGAGCTGAAGGACAGGTCTGTGTGTTTCAGGCTGTGTAAAGTGATAGATGTGTTGTTGAGCATCTCTGTGACCCGGTGTGTGCGACAGGGGCTGGCATGTGTTTGTGGGTTATTTATGACTATGGTCATGTACTTATCAGCCTGTGGTCATTTATTTACTTCACTAATTTCCTTGTTTAGATGTCTTTGTTACACTGTATTAATGTCACCTACAGACACAATAACATACATAAATTTGTAGTATAATAATTGTAGTTAATTTAGCAACATGTAATTGATATTTTTAAATTGTCTACATTTGAATTTAATAAATGGGATAGCCTCTTGAGATGAACCATCTTATCTTCGAGGGAGTCCCTAAAAGTACATAAATCAAACAGAGTACAACACATCATAACAAACATACAGCTAAACAAAATAAACAAGCAGCACACTTCACCTGAAACACTTCCCCCAGTCTAAAACCGAAGTAAACAAAAACATCTAAAGAATTTGACATACAAATAAATAATAACCATTTAAAATAGAACTAATATTAATAACATTTACAAGTTGTTTCCAAAAAAAGAAGATAAATTAGTCCTGAGAAGACTAAATGTCTTAATTGATCTAAAAGAAGAAGGAAGATTATTCCAGTCAAAAGAAGCTTTGTATTGAAAGGACCTATGGCTACTTTCAGTTGTAATTCTTGGAAAAAAAAATGTAATTCTGTTGCATATGTCGAAGAGAATATGAAGAGGTAAATAGAACAAAAACTGCTTTAAATAAGAAGGAAAACTAAAACACATAAAAAAAAAAAATACCAATGATATTGTCTACGGAACTTAGGTTGAAGAAAACCAAGAGATTCAATAATATTCAATGGTGGGCTCTAAAGGGACATCTTAAAACAAACCTATATAGTTTATAGTGGTGTCAAAATTAATCGTTTCTTCGGTGCACCGCAATGCAGACGTGGACAATTCGGTATCGGTTCAGTAATAATCATAACCGGTTATTATGTACTGTCGTCATTTATCTCACATGCGCTATGTCGCCATAGCTTACTATGGCGAGGGAGGCGAGCCGCGAGCGTGATATTTACAATGCTCTAACTACGTAAAAACTCTGAAACTGTGCACAATTTCACCGTGTGTGTGTTTGCTGAACTCTGTTTCACTGACACTTACGGCAAAAGCCCCTATTTCACTGCGATTAAGAGAATGAAAGTAATCTCCATTTCTATCTCTCTCACTGTGGCCCATGAGTGCATCTGTGAGGAGCGCCAGAGAGCTAATCGCAGCCCTTTTTGTTGAGCGCGTGACCAATCAAAGGGGTGTAAGAAATAACTTGGTAGAAAAGGCTCAGAAAGCGAGCGGGATTGTTGTTTAAAGGTACAGTTTATATTTATGACTGTTTGTATTAAAGGACAAAATTGTTTTACAAATAGTATATAAATATATTTATACATTTTAATACAAAAATTGCTGTGCTGTGAAGAAAATATAAAACTGTGTATGGAAAGAATCGTCAATGCACCGTGATGCACCGAGATATCGAATTGAACCGAATCGATGGCATGATAATTGTAACCGAACCGAACCGTGAGACCAGTGTAGGTTCACACCTCTAATAGTTTAGTCATTTTAATTTGAAATTAATTTCTTAGTACTGGAAGGGCATTCGCTGCATAAAACATATGCCAAAATAGTTGGTGGTTCATTCTGCTGTGGCGACCCCTGATATATCAGGGACCAAACCGAAGGAAAATGAATGAATGAATGAATTTGAAATTAAATGGAAATTACATTAAATTAACTTTGAAAATAAATGAAAATTACATGATATTAACCTTGAAATTAAATGAAAATTACATGAAATTGTCTTTGAAATTACAGTTTTTCTCAGTCACTTTGGTGCATTTCTCACAACACTATTTACATTTGCACAACAGTTAATGCATTTCTCAAAACAATTAGTACAAACTGCAAAACCTAGTGGATAACCTGCAAAAGCGTGTCACTTGCTCAAAATGGAGAGCTCATTCCTCAAAAGCAAGTATTGATGTCAATGAAAGTGTCAGTGTACTACTTTTAGTTGTAATTCTTGGAACAAAAATGTAATTATGTTGCATATGTCGAAGAGAATATGAAGAGGTAAATGAAACAAAAACTGCTTTAAATAAGAAGGAAAACTAAAATAAACACATTTAAAAAAAAAACACCAATGATATTGTCTACGGAACTTAGGTTGAAGAAAACCAAGAGATCCGTATAGTATGCAATGGTGGGCTCTAAAGGGACATCTTAAAACAAACCTATATAGTTTAGTCATTTTAATTTGAAATTAAATTTCTTAGTACTGGGTTGCAGCTGGAAGGACATTTGCTGCGTAAAATATATGCCAAAATAGTTGGCGGTTCATTCTGCTTAAATGTGTTTATTTTAGTTTTCCTTCTTATTTAAAGCAGTTTTTGTTCCATATGTTTTCTTCTGGAGAAAGTCTTATTTGTTTTATTTCGGCTAGAATAAAAGCAGTTTTAATTTTTAGACCATTTTAAGGTCAGTATTGTTATTGTACAGTATAATACAGTATTGTTAGCCCCCTTAAGCTATTTTTTCAATTGTCTAACAAACCACTGTTACAAACCACAATGACTTGCCTAAATACCCTAACATGTCTAGTTAACCTAATTAACCTAGTTAAGCCTTTAAATTGGACTTTAAGCTGAATACTAATATCTTAAAAAAATATCTAGTATAATATTATGTATTGTCATCATGGCAAAGAAAGAAATCACTTATTAGAAATTAGTTATTAAAACTATTATGTTTAAAAATGGGTTTTAAAAAATCCATTAAACAGAAATTGGAAGAAATATGCAGGGGTGCTAATAATTCTGACTTCAACTGTATATATATATATATAATTTTTTTAAAAGCAAATAATAATAATATTTCAAATACAAATTATTTTCCATAATATTCCTAATTTCAGTGAATCTCTGAACATTCAGCTTTTTCACCATTACTATAATAACAATCTTTTTTTTTTTTTTTTTTAATTTATCCCTTTCTCTCATTGTGTCACTCTGATGTGGTCATGATGTCAGCCTATCATCTTTTTTTTTGGCTCCTGCTGCTTCATTGTCTTCGGAAGGGACTGGCATGTCTAAAAACAGTTAGGATTCATTCTAATCAAAGAACAGAGACATCTGTACTGTCAGTTCTAGCGCTGTGCTGACAGGAAGGTCTGCCTGCATATGCTTCACACGTGTGCTTCTCGCCATTTATATTCGTATGATCTCCGTCCAAAGCAAAGTGGCAAATTAATAAGTTAAATAAAGTACTGTTACAAATGAAACATCAGAATTGCTCCCAAACAGGACATTTAAACTGCTCTGCACATTTTTTCGCATTTGTTTCTCTGCAGTATTTTTTTTGCATGTGAAACTTGTGATCATAGCTGTTATACTTGCTGAGAAAATGTCAAACACATTTGTTGGAGCAGAGATCAGACAGATGTGTATAATGGGATTGTAGAGGTGTTGATGGGATGATAGTTACACCAGCAGAGTGTAGAACAAAGAACGGACAGGTATTAAAAGAACAAAAAAAAATCCCTCCTCACCCAATAATCCTGGCCTTATTAACAGATTATGATGTACAAACAATTGAAATACAATATCACCTTGTCTGACTCCCTTCATATTGCCCCTTGATGTTTTTCACATTTGTCAGCAGCTTGATCCCACAGTTGTTGACTTATATTTAGAGCTGTCAAATGAGTGTTAATGCATGCAATTAATTAAACATGTTTAAAGCTGTTAAGGCGTTTACTAAATTTGACTAAATCATAATCAGTTCATTCTGTTACCACATGCACCCTCTTTAATACCTCACACACCACTTGACGTCTGCAGACCCCAAAATGCAGAAAAAGTGGTGTATTATATTTACTGTTTTAAAATTAGGTAACACATTTGCTTCAGGAACAATTGAAACTACTTACTACTGGCTTATTACATGTCTATTATTAAGATATTAACTGTTTATTAGCACTTATGTTTGATAAAGTATGATCACCCAATACTTAAACCCAACTACTACCTTAATAACTACTGTATTAATAAGCAGCTAATTAGTATTTAATTGTGCTAAAAGTATTGGTTTGTTAATTGTTTGTTAATAGTGTAAATTGTAAATAAAAAAGTGTGACCAAAAATGATTTCAAAATTGACATTTCTTATTGATGAAACCTCCCTCTCCTCCTTTATTAAAAGGGTTGTGATTTTTACTACCCTATAGAGATAATTGGAACATTTAATGCAGTGTTGGGGTACTTAGGAAGTAAAGGAAGTAAATATAAGATTATTCACAACTAAACACTTCAGACAGTATTTATTTTCACTTAATGGTTTGTGCATTTATGGATATTTCTTCGCTGATTCAATGTCAAAAACAATATTTGAAGGCCTTTTTCATTTTGCAGGCAAGGCGTTGAGAGTGGGTGACAGGATGTGTTAATGCAGCAGTTTATTTAAATAAACTAAACAAACCAAAAATAAAAATAAAAGTAGGGGTATAAATGCACAGTAAAAAAAAAAATAACAAGACACAAGTGAACAAAATATCAGTAACCATGACTACAAATAAGCAAAACCGCTGTTTAAAAAATAAATTGCATGTCTGAAAATGTTTTACCAATTGTCATTAAATGGTCTAAATGACATTTTAATTTTAAATTTAGAAAAAATATAATTTATAGCAGGGGTGCCCAAACTTTTTCCCATTTAGGGCCAAAAACCAAACTTGATTGAGGGTTGTGGGCCAAACCATATTACATTAAATTTGCCAAGGAGCAATTTGCCAAGTGGAATTTCCTCATTTATTCGATAATATAGATTAAAAAAAAAATTGAAAATATGCTTTAAATCATATTTACTATCTAATGCAGTATCATCTTTAACATTTTATAATGAACTTATTACAGTAAAAACATAATTTAATTTATAACACAATGGAGTTCATTGTTGAATACACTAGTCGAGCTGCACCTTCCTTTGCTTTGATATGCTCGTAGATGTCAGATGTATGGTACGTCAAGTGACAATATTTATATTTTAAAAGTCTGATTCATTTCCAGGCAGCGCAGTGGCACAGTGGGTATTGCTGTCGCCTCAGAGCAAGAAGGTTGCTGGTTCGAGCCTCGGCTGGGTCGGTTGATGTTTCTGTGTGGAGTTTGCATGTTCTCCCTGCGTTCATGTGGGTTTCCTCTGGGTGCTCCGGTTTCCCCCACAGTCCAAAGACATGCGGTACAAGTAAATTTGGGTTGGCTAAATTGTCCGTAGTATATGAGTGTGAATGAGTGTGTATGGATGTTTCCCAGAGATGGGTTGCTGGAAGGGCATCCGCTGCGTAAAACATGTGCTGTATAAGTTGGCGGTTCATCCCGCTGTGGCAACCCCGGATTAATAAAGGGACTAAGCTGAAAAGAAAATGAATGAATGAATGATCAACATTTAATTGAATCATTTAATTTTAGTTGCCTTTTTTGTAGCTCAACAATTAAACTAAGAAACAGAAGATTACGTTAAATTCAAAATTCAAATCTTGATTTTTATCAATGGCATTCGCCTTAACCACCAACATTCTCTCTCTCTTTTTAGATGTGAAGGCGGGCCAAATAAAAAGTTACTGTGGGCCAACTTTGGCCCGGGGGCGATACTTTGGGCTTCTCTGATTTATAGTTTGAAGAACAAAGCAAAAATGTTTATGCCAATATAAATTATAAATGCAGTGAGAATTTCTAAGTTTCTTATTTTGTAACATAGCTTTACATACATGTATATGGCTAGAATGTGTGCATTTTCAAGGTCTGGAATTAAGAATTTAATAAAATTATTTATATAATTAAATAATGGTTTAGGCCACCTGACTTTTACCAAACAAGACACAGGTGAACAACATACAGTAGTAGTAACTATGATTACATATGAGCATGTTTAAAAAATAAAACGTCTGAAAATATTTTTTTTTTGTTATTTTGACCAATTGTCATTTAATCTAAATTACAATTTTTTTTTTAAATTTAGAATAAACATCCTAGTAGTGTGCAGAATGAAACAAAATAATGTTTAATGTAACTTAATTAATAATTTAATGTAAACTTAAATGATAAATGCAGTGAGAAATTCTAAGTCTCCTCTTTTTGAACACACTCTAAAAAATTTAAGCCAGTACAACAAAACAAAAAACATAATCCTTATTTCCTTTCGCTTTTCTTGTTCACTCAGCCTTTGAAAACATTAGCTGCACTGACTTAAGATTATTTGTCAGTAATACAAAAAACATTTAGTTGGGTTAGCATAAGATTATTTATTAGTTTTCTGGAGAAGTGAACAACTCTATAACAAATCTTTTAAAATTGTGCCAACTGAAGTTGAGTGAAAAAAACCCATAATCCTTATTTCCTTTAGTTTTTTCTCGTGCACTCAAATTTTTTATTATTATTATTTTTTGTTCACCTTTAATTGATATTAGAATGAGTATTGACAGGAAAGGGTGAGGAGAGGAGAGAGGGGAAGGATCCGGGGGGGGGGGGGGGGGGGGGGGGGGGGTTGAATAACCGGAGCACCCGGAGGAAACCCACACGAACACGAACGCAGGGAGAACATGCAAACTCCACACAGAAACGCCAACTGACTCAGCTGAGGCTCGAACCAGTGACCTTCTTGCTGTGAGGTGACAGCACTACCTACTGCGCCACCACAAACATTGTTCAATTGAAAAAAACAAAAAAACAAAATTAAAATAGAGACAAATGTAACAAAACATCTATTAGACACAGAATTAGAAACAGGACAGGAGGTAAAACAACTATAACGGCAAACAAGACAAGGATCAAAACATGGCAGGACAAACAGGGAGAAATGCTTTGTAATGCTTCACATGTGAAGCATGCCTTCCTGTTTTTTTTTTCAATTGAACTATGTTTGTTTGTTCTGATAATTTATTATTTTCTAGAACCAATTTCCACAATGGTTTTTTTGTTCACTCAACTTCAGACATTTCAGGTCAGTGCAGCTTGTACACAAAAGTGGCAATGGTGTAGGGGTTAGTGCGTTGACACATGGCACTCCAGTGTTCATGGCAACCTGACTTCGATTCCCACCTTTAGGTCCTATGCTGATACAGTATTTTCACCACCATTCCATATATTTTCAATGGAAATTTATTGACTTTTCAAGGTCTAGAAATAAGGTTTGAAATATGGCTTAGGCTACCTGACTTTTACCCACAAACAAAACACGGTAAACTTGGGTCTTCTAAGAAAAAACAAATGTTATTTAAGGGTTGACTTAGGGCTGGACGATATGGCAAAAATTTATATCACGATATATTTTTTTATTTCGGTCGATACGATATAATTCCAATATCGATATGGACAATATTAAAAAGAAAGGAAAAACTCCCAAGAACGCACACAATGGATGTCTGTACCTACAAATGTCTGCAAAGTGAATTTGCAAAGTCGATAATACCTCCAGACTCTTATAACTTTTTTAAAAAAAAAAACAGTACAATTTGTATTTGTATTTAGCCTATACAAGCAAGAAATGTGAAATAAACTATCAAATAAATAAAGCTCAAAAATTCATAAAAAATATGCAAAATAGTTTTTTTTAGAAAAATAAGTTTTGTAGTATAACCAGCAGGACAGCAGTGATGTGTGAACTGAATTTGGTGAGAGTACAGTAATTTACAGTACAGTTATTGAATATGTTTGATAATAAAAATTCATAAAAAATATGCAAAATAGTTTTTTAGAAAAATAAGTGTTGTAGTCTTACCAGCAGGACAGCAGTGACGTCTGATCTGAGTTTGATGGCAGTATAATGAGTTAGAGGGAAGTTATTGACAGCTTTTGTAGTATTGATTTTTGCGTTTTGCTCTTTGTAGACGGTCCCTAAGCATCGGTCTCTTTGCCGCCTGCGCAGAGATCAATATAATGCATCCAGCGCGTAGGAAAGCTCATTTTTAGGAAAATAAGGTTGTAGGTGGTTGTATGCATTGCGACAGTTGAAAAAATGTGCTATTTGTGTAGGAACAATGTTTCGGTCATGAGTTATTGATCCGGAAAAGACGAATCTGCGAATCTGTTGCTAACTTTACTGAACTGAACTACTTCTACACCACTGCATTAGTCTTTCCTTTCTTATCAACTATTTCGTCTGCATTCTTACTTGTGGAAGCTTGTTCATTCGCATCTGTATTCAGAGCACTCATGTTGTAGCTAAAACTTTTTGCGGCGCAGCTTAACCACCTGCTGTGCTGAGCGCTGGCAGCGTGTCTGTGTTGTTCGTCATCACGTAAGTGACATCAGATCACGCTCTTTCTGACGGCTGAGCACTGAACGTCATTCAGTGACAAGTGATACATGTATAAGATCTTATATAAATAATAATATATCTATTTATATATATATGCAAATTTATATCGAAATATCGGAAATGGGTTCAAAAATCATATCATCGTTATTGAAAAAAATTCTATCGCGATATATATTGATATCGAATTATTGTCCAGCCCTAGGTTGACTTAACAATAATATATTGTAAAATAAAAAAATAATTTAGTTGTTTTAGCTGATTTTAATGCTTGCTGAGGATTCCTGTTAGAGAAAACTGTTCTAAGACATCTAGTTATAATTAAAATATTTAATCTCTAATTTTATTAAGCACTTTTTAGTTATCATTTATGATGCAAAATTGCAACATAATGCCCATACCATATTATCAAGCAGAAAAGTGCTGAAATAATATGATGGCACAGGTGTGATTCTGATCGTTATCAATAAAGAAGACTATTCACATGTTCCGAATTCAAATTTGAAATGCAGAGCTCCATACAAATGTTCAAGCATGCATTTCATTGGCCTCACATCACTTTAATTGCAAGTCATTGGAAGCGACCAGAGCTCTGATTGGCTACAGTTCTGGCCGGATGATTTAAGGGTCCGGTGACTGAGGCAGCCATGCATGGGCGTCTGGTGCTGTAAGGGTCAGGTGCTAATGACAGTGGGGATTATATGGCATTAGACATGCAGTCCAGCGTACAGTGAAGCGATCAGACCTGGGCCTGGCTGAGGGTGAGGATTTCTCTCTTTGATCCTCTCCACTGAACACCTGCCATTTGTTAGCAGCTCGGCTCTTGATTAAGAGTGATGGCTTTCGGGTGTGCGGCTGTTTCACCCATCAGGGTAGCAATCTATTCTGCGGCCGTGTGTGGACTCGGGCCCCCACCTGCCTCCTCCAGGCCTTTGGGGCCTTCACTTGAAACTGTTCTTTGTGTGAATCATTACAAATGAAATGCCTTGTAACACCACACTGGAGAAACAGCAGGGGAGACGGAGAGAGAGACAAAGATAGGAATAAAACGACAGAGACTTTGGGGACGAACAGGGGGCTGGACAGGTGTAATGGAGAGGCAGCAGCTGCCGCGTTCAGTGCTGTTTAACAAGAAACTGCAGCTTGGTTGAATCATGAGTGACTTGGCTAAAACAAAAGCTTTGCGTATAGTAAAAATGCTCAAATGTCTGTAGTAAAATAGACGTTTAGGCTTAATTGAATTTTATATTGCATCTGTGAATCAAGAGTCGCATTCAAAGAACAGGTGAATGGTCGATACCAGTGGTAAGCAGCGTAAACAAACAGACAAGGCAGGGGTCAAACACAACAAGACAAGGCAAGAGAAACGCATCGTAATGTGCATTTAAACAGATAAACAAGATTCAGCACTGGTGTGTGTGTCTGCTGTTTTTAAAGTCCATGTAATCAGTTCATAATGATTCTCCGACTGTGTGTGTGTAATCAAAGTGAAACAGGATTTAGATTGATTTGTTTGTTACTTTTTGGCTCAGCTCTTTCCCATCATATTGAGCTATACCTCCTCAAGTGCACTCTTTTCTCAGAGTAAGGTGGACAGGGAAGATGACTTCCATTTTGCAAACACGTAGAAAATGTATGGTTAAAGACATCAGGTAAAAGGTGAACGTCATCTTTGTATTTATTTTATTCTACAGTTCAGTAAAGGGAAGAATACGGCGCACGGCGCTGAAAACCCTCTTTTTTTCATCAGTTTTTAGCTAGGTAAGGGGTTAAATCACTTTTGTTGGCAGTTCTGTTGTCAGTGTCTTTTGCGTACACCCTCACATTGTGAAATTTACCACATTTTTTAAATGTTATTCCTTAATAAGTTTTGTGTAAGAGTTAGCTATGACATATAGTGTGCACTTTGTCTACGACACGAATTCCATTCCTGTACTCCACTGGAAAACCAAAATGCACTCAAACAGGAGACTTAAATGTGTTTGGGGGATCTGCAATCTCAATATATGCGAAGCAGCCGTCCTGCATATACAGTAGTAATGTGATCGCTCACTCAAGTCACATGACATGACATGCACTTGAAAAATATTAACTTTAGAATATAATATTTAGAACAAAAGCTCATCATTACTAATACAATTTAATCAAATGTGATAAAATAAAGATGTTTGGTTCAATTAGTTAGAGACAAGTGACGTCAACCTCAGTAATGGGCAGCAGGGGGCGTGAGAGTATCGCGGTTTGCCACGAGAGTTTCGCGATACGTATCGTCGTTGCTGTATTGCGATATTTCGGTTCGGTTTGTAGTATTGTTACACCCCTAATATACAGTATATATATATATATATATATATATATATATATATATATATATATATATATATATATATATATATATATACACACACAGGGCTTCACATTAACACCCGCCAAATGCAGGTAGATTTCAGCTCTGGCGGGTTAGACAGACACCTCCACTAGCCACTTTGGGGCTTAAATACTCACAAGGGTTAACAAGACAACAGGTTAAAAAGGGGGATGAGACAGTCACTGGGGTAATTAACAGGGTTGACATGAGGATTAACTGAAGTGAGACACATGGAGAGCAGAGCACAGGACAACAAAAACAAATTATGCAGTAAGCTCATGCACCCCTGACAGTAAAATGGAAATATTGTTATGAGTTTCTAACATTTACAGATGGAGACGATACCTGTGCTATATAAGTTACAGACTGAGGAAAACACCACTGATCTCAAACACATAAAAGGGCGCCAGCAGCCAGTTTATCAGCAGCACATTCATCTGTTGGAGTGCTCTAAACTATCCACATAACCAGTACATATTACCAGTTAATTTGAAACCCTTAGCATAAAGCATGACTCATCTATAGGCAAAATCATATTATTGCAAAAGATCACTCTGTCCTCCAGTATTTTTCAGACTCGCTCATATCAAACTGTTGTATATTGATAGAAACTGAACCACCTCAACATATTTCTTATAACAATATACATCAATATATTGTACAAACTGGGGGTGCAAACAATTACTTGATGATCAATTAATTTTCAATAACAATATTAATTTGTAGACATTATCAAGACTATTGTTGCTGTATAAGATATGCTATGTGCTGTGAGACACACATTCACGAATTCAGGCATAACATAATCAAGTCTGTGCAGTTTATGTTTGCTTATCAAGTCACTCTCTTGACATCATGTATTGGGCTGCATGAAACCCTGTTGTCTGTGTAAAAAAAAAACACACCAGTCCCAGTTTGAACAGAACAAAGGAGTAGCAATGAGCAAGTAAAACATATTGGCTCACTAATATCTATTAAGGCAGTTTGCTGGAATAGCGTGATATAGGAAGTGGAGCAAGGAGGGAAAATATTACGGGTCGGTTAAATAAACAAATACATTTTTAGAAAATGGCCCATCGTTTCGCTAGATAAGACTCTTATTTCTCAGCTTGGATCATGTAGAGCCATTTGAAGCTGCACATGGACACACGCATGCACCGATTGGGTGTACCAAGCGGCAACCTCCCGCCTTCCCTCAGGGAAGCCAATATGGAAGTAACTGAAACTGCAATTCATCGAAATTCCGCTAGTCCTGGCTCCATATGGAGAAAATTTCTATTGATCCCACTGTTAAAATGGTCAACTTTACAGCATAAAAAAAGGGTTTACAGCCTGGTACAAAGAATGATTTTGATTCATATAGCTAATATTACCCTTCATGACAACTGTAATGGGGGTAAAATTTTTTATAACTCATCCATTTCCTTTATATTAGGTTATATTAAGTTTGCATAATTAAGGGCGTGGCCACTTGAGTGACAGTTAGGTCTCGCTGGTCGCCGTCACTTCACCTCAGCTGATTCCGGCTGATTAGCCACTGATATCGGCATATTCATTGTATTTTTGTGTTGTTTTATGTGGCTTTTCAGTCAGTTGCTTTTTGGAATTATTTCTTACAATTATCAGATGATATGGCATGCTGTGTGCACTTAATTGTGCTCACAAACCATTCACGTGGCCTCCATTTCCCAGGTGAGTGAAATTATATACTTGTTTACCATCTCTATAAATGTATTTGTTTTATTTAAGATAATTTATAATGTTCTTTAGAGCTATAAAGCACTCCAGAATCTGACAGATTGATTAGCTGTAGGCTCTAGAACAGTCATCTGAAACGTTGTCATACAGTGTTAATCCTAGATTTTATCTATAGCCTTGCATTTACTAACACAGACTATATCTGAAGTGTTTGGAAGTAATTTGCACTTTCCTCCTGTTGAAAAACGTCATAAGAACAATGTTTAGTTGATCAATGTATTACAACAGTGCTTTTAAAAGTTTAAACACTTTATTGATATAGTGTACAACCAAGCATATGTGGTCAGAACACAAACGAGTCGCAGGTAATGAAGTATTAAGCGTTTCTCCCATAGGAATGCCAGTCTAAGCAAAATGCCAGCAGGCGTCTGTAGCTCCGCCTCTTTGCCCTTGTTTGGTGTCCCACGGTTTGTGTGATGATGCGAGAACAAAATGGCGACGGTTGGCCACACCTACTGGTAGCTTCTTTTGGGTTCTTCATAAACCTATGGGTGACGTCACGGATACTACGTCCATATCTTTTACAGTCTATGGGGTGTACATCTGAGATGGCGCAATTATAGATAATTACTGTACATTTAAACATTAAATTATGAAATGAATTAAGCAATCATTGCTTCTTTTTATGATCTTACTAGCCCTTTATTTACAGTTAAACCATATTCCTTGGGTGGGGATGCTTGCATTTTGAGTGTCTTTTACACATCCTGTTATGTCTGTGACAATGTCTACTGAAGCAGACACATCTCACAAGTTTATTGATTAATTGATTGTTAAATTAAATGATGCTCAATCAGGGGAAATTGTGGTAATGGATCCCTAATCCCTAGTACCTGATACCTCCCAACCCCAATGGACCCTTTTAGCATTTCCGGGTTTCTCAGTAGCAGAATTTGTCATAGTTGGGTAAACTTAAAACGCAGTGAATGAGAGAGTACAACAAATATTTATTTACAATCCTATTTGCAGAAATAATTAAAGGAAAACCCTATGATGGTCTTATCAAGACTTTCAAAAAAAAAAAAGGAAAGAAAATTGTGTAAGACTCATAATGGCAGCCAGAAGAACAGGGCTAGAGCCTGGGGCTGCACAATACATCATTTCAGCATCGATATCGCAATGTGATCATTTGCAATAGTCACATCGGAGGATATACAATGTTGAGTTTGTATTATAATTTATCATTGGCATGTGTTTTTGATTCCTTTGCCTGTATAATGATTTTAAAAACATTCAGGTATAAGAAATTGTACTATTTGTGACCAATCTTTGGATCAATTTTATTGAATTATTTTTATTTTTATCATTCAGTTACTGTACTTGAATACCGTTAGACTTGGCAAACAATAAAACACTTTATTTAAATTGTATCGTTTTCTTGATTGTATTTCTGCACAGTTATGCGTGAAAATACTCACAACACATGCAAATACAGAAATGCGCTGCAAATAGCACAGATGACAACGAAAACGTGTCGGGAACCCCAAAAAAGTTTATAGATTGTAGGGCTCGGCGATAAAATCAGTATCCATATTTATTGACTGAACACCATTATCAATATTGATAAAAAAATGATTTGGTATGAAGTTTCGGTGTGAAGCGCTATAGTTTTATTAAAATGTGGCTGCTGAGCATATGCCTTAGAAGCAATGCCAGTAAGCTTAGGATGTAAGTTTGTCATTTACAATGGAGGCACACGACTTGCATGACGCGCGCATGTGAGTGATTTTTGGTTTCTTTTTTTTATCCCATCCACTAGCACCCGATCTGAAAGACTTTTTTGGCATAGGGGGTAATATAGTCATTTAACTTTCCAATTTGTAGTGTTGCACTATGTATTTGAATAATGATGTTTGGTTTCTTTACTTGAAAGCTCAGATTTGATCATCATAATTTGTTTTGTTTACAGAGTTTGAGGTTTACTGTATCATTACTATTGACACCTTATAGATGTTGATCTACCTTAACGTTTGCTTTGTTCAGCATTTGCACTTTACTCACACTTTGCTTCAAGAGTTCACACTTAGGCCCCGTTTACACTACTACATTTTAGTTTTAAAACGGCGTTTTAGAAAGAAAACGATCCGCGTCCACACTAGCGTTTCACCCAGCGTTTCTGAACAGTTCTCCGTCTACATTAAAACGGTGAAAACGCACATCAAGTGACCACACACACACACTCTGGCATGCACTACAGCGTGCTTTGAGCACACACCCACACGAGAGCTGTGCACGTCGGACTGTTCATCACGGATCTACCGCTGGATCTAATCTCACTATATTTGTTAAACGTGATATTTAATTAATCTTGTTGTCGATATCTAACTACATATTCCCCGACTTTGGTCTTTTGAATCTATTACTTGTTCTAAGGTAACGTGCTTTGGCTGAGCGCACAGATAAGTTAGGTTAATATCTTAATTAATGTACAGTAACTGCGGAAACGGATTCTGCACATCTGACTGATTGTTTGCCTTTATTTTCTCTATTGTATAAACGTATTGCGCGTTATACTTTTATAATGGCCATTAATTTATCATTAAAACTGATATTCAGTGAAAGAGAGAGGGTATGTTTCGTATTTTTAATGAAAATGAAAAGAGGCAGTGATGTTATAGGCTCCGTTTTGTTATAAATATGCATGAAGATGACGGTCATATTATGCAGCTACACGACGCCTCAACATTTTTGATGTCTGTTAATTTGCTAATATCAAATGAAAATAGGCAGTCCTTCACATCATGTTTTTATTTTATTGTTAAGATAGTGAAACATCATAGCCAGGGTGATGTGAATGACTTTATAAAGTACACACTCGGAAGTTTGTTTTCCATATCAAACTTGCGAGGTCTGAACTTACACGGAGAGGATACAGGACTGAACTGGTGTGTAGGCTACTTAATATTGAGGAAAAAGCCTCAATCAGATGTCTGCAGCCCCGCTTCCGTTTTCAGATGTCTCCGTTTTCCCCCATCTACACTGAGATGGAGCAGCAGCGTTTTAGAATGAAAACAGCCTCTCCAGCGTTTCCAAAACGCTACGTTTCCGGGGCTCGAAAACTGGATGGCGTAACTGTAGCAAAACTTATGCGTTTTAAAACTAAAGCAAATTAGTGTAAACGGGGCCTTAGATAATGCTTGACTATTTTAGCACGTTTGGCATGCTGTACCGGGACAGAACCCTGAGCTCGAAGATAGATGAGCCAAAGGTTCCCGCCTGGTCAATGAGCATTAGGAGGGATACGAGATCAGGTAGTTCTCGATAGTTTCCCAAGAATAGATCACCAACCACGCCAGTGTGTACGTATTAGGTGCTTGTGACTTTAACTTGTGTTACATGTCTTTAGACTGTGGGAGGAAACCGGAGTACCCACGGAAAACCCATGCTAACACAGGGAGAACATGAAAACTCTGCACAGAAAGTGTCAACTGGCTCAGCTAGTATTTGAAGCAACAACCTTCTTGCTGTGGGGCAACAGTGCTAGCCACTGAGCCACTGTGTCACCCGATCCTAGAATTGAGGAGGAAGGAGAAGGGATAGATGGGGAAGGGTCTTCCAATATGTAGATGAGGAATGAAGTTTAGGCTGGATATTTATGTTAAATTTGGAAGGATCCGATTGGCTAGCTAATGATTAGCGATAGGGACTAGCTGCAGTAAATCCTATCACGTGCTCCTCTTGAAATTAATTTGTGAAACTTTCATCAAGTTTAAAAGTCTCTTTAACACTTAAGTTTAATTTTTTATAAAGAGATGAGATAGTTTGTTTAAATATTTTTGTTTTTAACTATTAAACCTATTTGCCTCAGTAATGTTGGTAAATTAAAATAATAAAATAAAGTGGTTAAATAAAAAAAATCCTAATATTCGTAAAGGTATTGTTAAAAAAAAAACTATTTATCTATATAGAATGATATGAAACATGATATCGTGATAATTTTTTTTTGCAATATTGCCCAGCCCTAATAGATTGTTTATTAGATTTTATGGTTATGCAAATAGTAAACATGAATTCATCAACCTCTGACTAAACACGTGCATGAAAATATAGTAAACACATGCTAATACAGAAAAGCACTGCAAGTAGCATAGACAACAATGAAAATGTGTTGGGGGACCCCAAAAATGTTGTAGATTTTTTATTAGATTTCATGTAGATGCATTCCCACTGTAGAATCATCCCAATCGATCTAACATAATAAATTCTTTCCAAATAGAGATATTGAGTCATATGGGAAAATTTTATTCATATCGCAATATATATTGCAATGATTTTACCAATATTGTGCAGCCCTAGTCCCGCCCATACACAATGCACGCCTTGCACAAGCGGTAATTAGACTTTTGTAATTTGATGCAAAGATAATATAATAGATACATTAATACGTATAAATGTTTATACATTTATTAAAAAATTTAAATATTAAAAACTTTAAAGGATTTAAGATGCTGATGACCGGTAAACGCATCATAACTGTCTTATTAAAAATGGCATCACAGTTTTGACTAAAACCGTTTTGCTACACAAAATTTTTTGAACATCAAATCAGCATTAGATTAATTTCTGATCACTGACGATTGGAGTAAAATTAGTAATTTTATTAGTAATAGTATTTTACATTATTCCTTAAAATGTTAATATTACTAACTACACAGTTTTTTTTATCTAATATTACTATATTCAATTTAATATATTTGAGAGCAAATCAATTGTTAATTGTTAGTATAAGATACTACATTTACACTTTTTAAAGTTAAATTAAATTTAGCTTAATTTAATTTGAAGTCAGTTACATTTAAAATTAAAGATTATCAAATTTTGCAGTGTGTATTTACACATTTAATGCAAAGATAATATAATAGATACATTAATACGTATAAATGTTTATACATAAAAAAAAAAAATCTAAATATTAAAAACTTTAAAGGATTTAAGATGCTGATGATCGTTAAATGCATCATAACAGTCTTCTAAAAAGTGTCCACAGCAGTCTACTAAATGGTAATCTTTTCAAGCATTACAGAATCTTGCCTCCATTGGTTAAATAAACTGCTGGAAACAATCTGAGGATCACAAACTACCTGCTTTTGAAAATGTCCCCAAACACAACAAACTCACACAGAAATATTTTTCTTGCTGAGAAAGAATCTTTTGACTGGACAGATTCACAGCTTGAGGCTACAAGAAGGGGACAAAAACCTCTTGACTGCCCAGTATCTGTTCACTGTCTGACTTTCGTTAACTAGCATTGATTTGTCCAGACAGCAAATCTGGCCAAAAGTCATGAAGTGTATTTCAGCTCAAAGCAATGATAGTTCCCTTTTCAGAGGAACCATCACTGTAAACGAAGGCAAAATGCCGAGCTCGAGCAGGTAAATTCTCAAAATGAGGTACAGATCACAGCTGTGCCACCCTGCTGAACAAACAGTCTCTGGGGCTGCAGAAACAGGCCGACAGCAGAAGAAAGAGAAATGGATGGAAAATGACAAGAAGGTGCAGGTCTGACATCCAAACAGATTCCTGCCCCGGGGCTGGAGAGCCATCACAGCCATCAGAGGTGCAGAAATGCATTTTAACAGCATCCTCATCCATGATCCGCCGCCGAGATGTCCCTGACTTCTTAATAACTTTCTAGAGGGCTGGTTCTGGTCACCACAGCAATTACCTTTATGTCAAGCCGTAAAAGATATGTCCACCCCAGGGACTGGCAGACAGCTTGCTCCATAATGCTCATTACAGATGAACGTCTAGACTGATTCTTCTCTCACTTTGTGGATGTCATATTATGACGCTGTCACGACCAAAATGGATCAGGCTTTGGTGTGTGGGTGACTGACATGTTGTACAAAATGTTATCAAATCACAGGTATTTGACAGGTATTTGAAACAATAGAATGTCTGCTTTGGTGACACAGATTACAGTACATGTATAAACACAAATATTTCAGGTGAGAATTATTTGAACAGAAATTAATGCTTTAATAATATATTGTATTATTTTATTTATTTAATTTAATTTAATTTATGCTTTAATAATATATTGTATTATTTAATTTATTTTATTAATTTAATTTATTTAATTTTATCAGAATTAAGAATTCTGTAAAGACATGTTCAGTTGATCAAAGATGTTTCAATGTACACTACCGGTCTAAAGTTTGGGGTCAGTAGAATTTTAAAATGTTTTAAAATAAGATGATTCTGCTCAACAAGGATGCATTTATTCATCAAAAATACAGTAAAAGTTGTAATACTATGAAATGTTATTGCAGTATAAAATAACTGTTCAAAAGTAGTTTATAATAAAGTTATTTATTAATTTATTCCAGGCATTTTAAAGATGAATTTTCAGATTTATTACTCCAGTCTTCAGAGTCACATGTTCATTCAGAAATCACTCAAATATTAATTATTCTTATTATTACTTTTTTCAGTGAAAGAAGTATTATTACTTTTTTTATTAAAATTTTGTTTTATATTTACCTCACATAAGTTCTCTGTTTGTTAACAGAGTTGTTAAATGTTAAAATAAGGTGAATTAAATAAAAAATAAAGAACATCCTGGATGCATGTTTCCCCCACAGTCCAAAGACATGTGGTACAGGTGAATTGGGTAGGCTAAATTGTCCGTAGTGTATGAGTGTGAATGAGTGTGTATGGATGTTTCCCAGAGATGGGTTGCGGCTGGAAGGGCATCCACTGAGTGAAAACGTGCTGGATATGTTGGCGGTTCATTCTGCTGTGGCGACCCCAGATTAACAAAGGGACTAACCCGAAAAGAAAATGAATGAATGAATGAACATCCTGGATCTGTTTCTTTGCTCTTCTTTATTTATTTTTTATGTATTATAGAAGTATCAGATCGGGTTCCGGTATCGGCAGATACTCAATATCAAATGATTTAGACTCGGACTCGAGTGCAAAAAAACCTGATGGGGACATCCCTAGCCCTATATTACTAAATACAGTTTTTTAAACTACTAATATTCAATTTAACATATTTGAGAGCAAATCAATTGTTAGTTTAAAAAACTCGTTTCAACATTTACACTTTTTTTAAAGATAAATTTAGCTTGCTTTAATTTTAAGTTAGTTACATTTATTGCATTATTACATAAATTACAGATGAAATAATTAGTTTACCTGATTAAACTAAAAAAAAAAAAAAAATAAATATTAGCTCATTTTACAGTGTATATTTACACAGGTTTTGGAAGCTTTTTTCAGTTATTTAAAATATTTAATATTGTTTTCAATACATTTTATTAATGAGATTTATTATTTTATGAAATAATGTTATATATTGAATAAAAGAGAAAAGTATCAAACAAAAGTTTTAGGTTTAACATTTTACAGCTAGTGCAATAATTGTAAAGTTAAAAAAATAAAGACAAATATACCATCTGGACAGTTTGTGGTGGTCAAACTTGACTGGGATGAACTGATTATTGTGACACTTATAGACCATTTCCATGTGGTCATGTCTTTGGCCCATGAACATTTCCTGCTTGTTATCAAACTATTTCATAACTGTAACAAAAGGCAATTCACTCATAACTTAATGTTAAAACAGCTCTCATAACATCATTCATCAATATGCGACTTTGTTTTGGATTCTCAGAAGCTATAGAAATTAAAAATGTAAAACAGGAAATACGTTAGGACCATTGTATTTGTTTACATCCCTCAAAACGGTCTATATGAAGGGAGAATCACTGTACTGTATTTAACCGCTATTTGTGAAAGAAGAATATGCAAGGTAAATATGGGGCTATAAATTTTGACTCAAGCCTGCAATACTATAGTTAAAGTCTTAATTAACATCCTTAGACTTCCCTCTTAGCAAACCTTATGTGCCTTTACCGCTACAAAAGTCACAGTTTTAGTCCTTGCCCTAAGTTACACATCAAACATATCATCAAAAAACATGCAGAATGACTGCTACTCTGCATGTAGGAGAGAGAGAGAGAGGGAGAGGGAAAGGATTGGGAGAGATTGTCAGCACAACCTTTTAAGTTTTCCTCTCAAGGCAGTAAAGCGTTTTATTTTGCCTGTGATCCCTCCACTTGTCACAGCAATTTCCCCAGTTGTTCATCATCCTTTAACTGCTTCCACATTAGCATTATCATCTCCTTCCTGCTTCACCTGAAGTTGTCTCTCACCACATTTTCTCCAAATGTGAATGGTATTTATCTTTCCTTGTCAAGTCATTGAGGTCTGCGAAATGAAAAATGAAGGCGACTCAAAACCAGCAGCCAGAACAGAGATACAAGCGCTCTAGTTTACTGAACATCGTACAAGACCAGGGGGACGCAAGTGGACTTTCAGAAGATGCTGGAAAGTTTCACCCGAAGACCATTTATTCATTATGGCCATGTACACTGTGTTTCTCTCTCCCTGTTTTTACATGGAGGTATCGTCTTAATTAAGTTTTGTGAAGAATGATAAATGAACAAAGCCTCCAATCCATGGGAGACACATTGATTTCACATTATACTGGGAACTTTCAAATTACTGGGCTATTACTGACTGTTTGCATCATTTATTATTTTATGCATGATGTTCTCGAGCTGTTATTCTGTTTGACAACAACATTTTACACCTGTTTAAATCTGAAAAGGGTTTTGTTTACATGCGATTTTAACAATATTTGAAAAAAGGAAGCACAGCCTCTGAAATTCTAATGCACTGTGGACTGTTTTAGATGGAAATGTCTTCATGAATGTAGTCCTTTGCTGAGTGAGTACTCATATGCTGCTGTTAAGCTTACAGCAAAATTAGTAATTATAGGGAAAATACAGGGTTGCTCGTCTGTGCGATTTCAAACAGCCCTACTTTCACATCTGCTTCAGCAAATGATCCTCTCAGCCGTGCCTCAGGATGGCAGCCTGCGCTAATTACCAGCCAAACTAGTTTGGCTTATTTCTACAAATTATTAAGACTTTATCTTAAGTGGACCAGAACTCAATCCTGGAGCAAAAAGGTTATTCAGCGCACAGGATCAGCACTGCAGTGCATGCAGAAATATTGTTGTTTACACTTTTAAAAAACCTTTTGCAGATCATTTGCATTTTTTTTATCACATGTATCTAATTAACAGATGCATTATTAATTAACAGTCAAGTCAACAGATTTGAGGATTGTTAACATTATACCTTGCAATTGGAGTGATTTGTGAAAATCACACCTGCGCTAATATTTGTTCTAACAGCACAGATGAGATTGTGATAGCTGTTTTATGAAACAGTTTTAAAAAGTGTGTCAGTTTAATATTGAGTTTTAGACATACTGACAGCTGTATTGTCTGTTTTCACTCGTCAACAAGAGCATTCTCAAATTAAAGTGGTAGCATAATGAACTCACATCTCTGAGCGATACAGTAATGGTGTTGAATATGTCTGTCTAAAGTTTCTGTCTAAAATCATATATTCATTCATTCATTCATTTTCTTGTCGGCTTTGTCCCTTGCGGGGTCACCACAGTGGAATGAACCACCAACTTATCCAGCACGATTTTACGCAGCGGATGCCCTTCCAGTCGCAACCCATCTCTGGGAATTTCCACACACACACATTCACACTCATACACTACTGACAATTTAGCTTACCCAATTCACCTGTACTGCATGTCTTTGGACTGTGGGGGAAACCGAATCACCCGGAGGAAACCCACGCGAACGCAGGGAGAACATGCAAACTCCACACAGAAACGCCAACTGACCCAGCCCAGCCGAGGTTCGAACCTGCGACCCAGCGACGTTCTTGCTGTGAGGCAACAGCACTACCTACTGCGCCACTGCGTTGCCCCTGAAAATCATATATAATAAAATATAATATATATACATACAGTTGAAATCAGAAATATTTAACCATCTTTGAATGTTTTTTTCTTTTTTAAATATTTCCCAAATGATGTTTAACAGAGCAAGGACATTTGCATAGTATATCCGATAATATTTTTTCTTCCAGAAAGAATCTTGTTTGTTTTATTCCGGCTAGAATAAAAGCGTTATTTTATTTTTTAAAAACCATTTTAAGGTCAAAAATATTACCCACTTTAAGCTATATATTTTTTTGGTAGGCTACAGATCAAACCATCGATATACAATAACTTGCCTAATTACCTTAACCTGCCTAGTTACCCTAATTAACCTAGTTAAGCCTTTAAATGTCACTTTAAACTGTATAGAAGTGTCTTAAAAAATATCTAGTCAAATATTATTTACTGTCATCATGTGAAAGATAAAATAATTAGATTAGATAATCAGTCATTAGAAATGAGTTATAACTTATATTTATAAATGTGTTGAAAAAATCTTCTCTCTGTTAATCATAAATTGGGGAAAAAATAAACAGGGGGGCTAACAATTCATCGGGTTTAATTATTCTGACTTTAACTGTATATATATATATGAGCAATATCACACGAGTAGCAGTGCGATAAGGCTGTATTTTGGCACTGCGTTGGCTCGAGGCCATAGGCCGAGTGCCTTAGTGTCCCACCAGTGATAATATACAGCCATATAGCACTGCTACGAGTGTAATATTGTGTTTATACAGCAGTTCGACGGCGTAATAGTGTATATAAAAAGAAAATCAAACACAAAGAGTTTAAAAAACCCTTTTACAAGAGGAACTACTTTCTTCCACCACTCATTCACATCTGCAGCTGACTGTCAGAACAGCAGAAAACTAATTTAATAAGTAATTAACAGAAACTAAGTTACTAATTTACCAACATCACTTTAGAGCTAGTATTTGAATGATTCTCTAGCGTAATGTCTAAAATTATGACAAAACGTGATTTTGCTCACATTTTAAGATTATAAGGCTGAATGACATGAAATGCCATCGGTCTACAGAGATTTCCCAGTATTTACCTGTTTATCTGTCGGAAGATCACAATAATTAAGCCCGAAAAAGCCAGAGCAAAGCAAACACTACCAGTTTATGTGGTATAAATACAGCAATACAAAATACAATAAAGAGAGATCGATCTAGAATGTCACTTACCTGTTCTGATGATTTGTTCAACAGTAGTTTGAAATGTACCCTGAACAAATTGCTGTTTTTCTCCCCTAAGGACTTACTTTGCGGTCTCTGTCACCACTTTATGACGGAACGACAATAGTCTTTGCTCTGCTGCTTAGTAGCCTATCACAGGCTGGCCGCCAACACGATTCAACATTGAATCCCCGAAATGATGAATATTTAAAATAGGCACTGTCCTTATAAATAAACTGCACAGTTGCAATCTAAACAACTATACTGTATTGTTGCCTAAAAAAGCCTCAAAAGTACATTATGTTGTCCAACAGCTGCAATATTTGTCAGACTGTAGTCTTCTGCTTGCTGTATCCCTCTGTGGGCGTAATAATACACAAGGATGATATTACTTTAATATCTCACGGCTATCAGCCAATCGGATTCGAGAATCAGATAGAACTATATATATATATATATATATATATATATATATATATATATATATATATATATATATATATATATAGTTCTATCTGATTCTCGAATCCGATTGGCTGATAGCCGTGAGATATTAAAGTAATATCATATATGCTAGAAGTCACAGTTAGCCCTCCTGTGACTATACATTTTTTCACAGTATTTCCTATAATAATTATTTTCTTCAGGAGAAAGTCTTTATTTGTTTTATTTCGTCTATAAATTTCTAAAATCTCTAAAAAGCATTTTAAGGTCAATATTATTAGTACTCTTAGCAATATATTTTATTAAGCAATATATTTTTTAGATTGTCTACAGAACAAACCACTGTTATACACTGACTTGCCTAATTACCCTAACACATATAACACAATATACAGTATATGTACAATAATAAAAAAAGTATCGGCATCTTGTTAACTGTTTTTTATGTCCATGTCTAAACCAGACAATATACAGTTTCAAACTACTAAAAATGTTTTTGAATTTTCAACATCAAGTTGACAGAGCAGAGATAAATAGATCAAACTCATGGATCACAAACTACAGGAAACTTGTATTAAACAGATTTTTAAATTGAATACATGCTGTATTTACTAGTCTGAAACTTGCTTCCATTAAAAATGTATTTTCTATGGAGTGCAAATGTGTAGTATAACAATTTGGATTGTACTGATGACAATTTGGATGTACTGCACCTGCCATGTTTTTACAAAATTAAGTGACCTATAATTTGAGTTACACTGGTTTATTGCCATTCACATCACACCTAATCATCTGTAGCCTCATGGGATAGTGAAGTGTACATCCGAATCTGTATTTCAAAATCTCACCAAAAGTAACAGATTAATCAGGAACTTTTCATTGACTGTTTTATGAATGATGTGAATCCTGACATGATACTCAGCTTACATACTCATTCATTCATTTTCTTTTCGGCTTAGTCCCTTTAGTAATCTGGGGTCGCCACAGTGGCATGAACCGCCAACTTATCCAGCACATGTTCTACGCAGCGTATGCCCTTCCAGCTGCAACCTATCTCTGGGAAACATCCATACACACCCACTCACACACATACACTACGGACAATTTAGCCTACCCAATTCACCTGTACCGCATGTCTTTGGACTGTGGGGGAAACCGGAGCACCCGGAGGAAACCCACGCGAACGCAGGGAGAACATGCAAACTCCACACAGAAACGCCAACTGACCCAGCCGAGGCTCGAACCAGCGACGTTCTTGCTGTAAGGCGACAGCACTACCTACTGCGCCACTGCATCGCCCAGCTTACATACCGTTTTGCTTTTTATAATATGTGCCAGCATATCTGTATATATGAAAAGCTTCTGAGGAAATCATGAATGGTTCAGTGACTCACTCATAAGATAACTGTTTGTTTCACTTCTGAATTACTGTGAACTGGTTGAATGATTCATTGACTTACTGACTCAGACAGAGGCTGAATTCAAAACGCTAGAATGATAGTTTAGCCAAATAAAGACAGCACATGGTAAAACTGCATCCCTGTTATTCCAAATTCAATTATGTTTCTGAGTGTCTCAAAATTATTATCCAGCATTTGTTTTACGCAGCGGATGTCTATCCAGCTGCAACCCATCACTGGGAAACATCCATACACATTCATTCACACAGATACACTACAGACAATTTAGCTTACCCAATTCACATGTACCACATGTTTTTGGACTTGTTATTTTTTTATTTTAAAAAATTAATTAATTAATTAAAATAAAAAAAATAAATCAAATCAAGCACCAATTCACATTCCACAACTTCAGACTTCCACAGCTTCTTCAATATCTCCATTTTTCACAAAGTTCAAAAACACCTCCCAGATATCTCAAATTTCAGAGGATTTTTTTCTTATTATATATGTGAGCTTTTCAAGAGCCAAACATGTTATAAGGTTTCTCAACCAAAGTCCAATGAAGGGGCGATTAACATTTTTCCAACATAAAGCAATACAATATCTTGCTTGTATTAAACATAAATCAATCCATTTCCGTTCTTTAGTAGACAAAGCACAACTGTCTTCATACATGTTCAATATACATCATCCAGGACTTAAAGGAATTGCAATGGAAATAAATTGTGAAATATACTGAGTCACCTCCACCCAAAATGTTTGTACCTCCTCACACTCCCACACACAATGAAAAAATGTACCTTGTATCTTATTGCATTTAAAACAAAGATTAGGGATAGTATTGTTGAATTTATTTAATCTTACAGGAGTGATATAAGTTCTCTATTATTATAATTATTTTAAACTTTTTTTTCTTTTACTTCTGTGGAGGTTAATGTTTAAATGTGTCATATTTCATGTTAAATTCATTATTTTTTAATTGGTCTCCTCGTTTGACAAGAGCATATAACACTGTTTTTGCTGCCAGTGACAATATTGAAGATTCAATATTGTAGTAAACTTTAGGGATGGACCTCGCTTATTATGTGCTATAAATTCAATGTGTTTGAATCATTACTTGAATGCTGTAAATAAACTACATAGCCTACACAAGGGAAGTCTTATCAGCTGACCTACCAGCTTTAGTTGCATCGTTTGATTGCCATTCATAAATGCTTGTGGATCTCATGGGATGGGGTGGTAAAACATCCATTATTTCCTCGTTTCAGAATGTAGCTGGAAGTTGAACTTCTTGTTTACTCGTTTGAGTTGGACATGCTTCTTTTTTATTTACTCATTTTCTCTCACTGTATAGTAGTTTGATCGCCCCCTGGTGGCTGGATGCACTACAGGTCATAAACCACACCCTCACCATGTAAACAAACCAGACATAAGCAAAATATTTGAACCAAACTAAGATATCTTTCAAATATATATATATAACTATATATAGTTATATATATAGCTATATATATATAGCTATATACACCACCCCCCCCCCCCCCCCCCCCCCCCCCCCCCCCCCCCCCCCCAAAAAAAAAAAAAAAAAGTTGGTTCTGATATATATTTGCGGATATATATTCAGGTTATTTTGCCTATATACTTGCTTTATTATTTGAGCCTATACAAACGATGCAGTGTTACAATTGGTTTGCAGGAGTTTGGGCGGGATTTTGATAGGTTGGCCAAATCAAATCACCCAAGACCAAAACATAAATATGAATGATCATTAAAACTTTAATGGAACTCCAGAACTGGAGCTGGCGTAAGACCATTACAGGGATATAATAAAATAAAATATAGTTATTTTTGTTATGTCATTATTAGATATGCTTAACAAGATTGTAGTTGCTGGTCTTTTAATTAATTTAATAATTTTTATTTAAAAATATATATTATTTATTGTGATATTGTATTTTGACATTGTAGCTGGTTGGTTCATGGCTTATACCTTTTAAACTAAAACTAGTGTTCACATTCGGCTGATTGAAAAATTTCTTAAAATAATATCAAAGACAATTCAATTACAAAAGAAGAAAGACTGATATGTTCAAACATATTTATTTTATCTTGTTATAGTTGTAAGGTTGTCTATTGCATTACTAGTTCACAACTGGTTTTGGAAACATGGTGTGTATGTGGTGGAGGTATCTGGTTCTGTTTTGACTCCTTTACACATTTTATACAATCTTTATGAGTTTTCAACTGTTAAAAATACTATACAACATTGATTGATGTTTGGTAAGTTCCATCATAAAATATTTCCTCCTAAAACTACAATCCTTTTTTTGTTTGTTTGTTGTATTTATTGATTATTAAAAATTATATTTTGTAAATAATGTGTGAACCTGTACCAAATGTATCATTTTCTTTTTTGGTCTGGACGTAGTGAACCAAGAGAACAGAACTACAAATTTAATAAATGGTTGACCAAAAATGAAAATTACCCCATAATTTACTCATTCTTAACTTATCTTGGTGTGACTTTCTTCTGTCAGATGAACACAGTTGGAGTATTTTAAAGTTGTATCCATGTTCTGGTGTTGGGTGCATTTCTGAAGCGCCCAAAAGCACATAAATCCCATACGCCACCATGAAGTAGATCAATGTGTTTTTGTAACATAAATATTTAACATTTTTAAACACTGATTTACAGTGGCTGCTGAATGCGCATTGTCAACAACTTCTTGACTGACCTCTGACTCGACACAAGACGTATTATCCACTTCAATCTTCCTCATAAGACATGCGTTAACCTCCTGGTGACTGGAGGGTTAGTTTTACGATGGATTTATTTGCTTTTGAAAACTTGCTTTTGGCCATTACCAGACACCATAATACAGCTTGGAAGAGCCAGGATAAAATTAGAAATGTCTCAGACTGTGTTTGTCTGACAGAAGAAAGTCATACCAAGAATGGCTTGAGGGTGACTGAACTATGAGGTAATTTTAATTTTTGGTTGAAAGACTTAAAATCTTAAACTTGCAGTATATTCGAAAAACGAATGTGGAAAAATGAATTCTGAAGTAAACAAAGGCTGTTGAAAACTAAATAATCCAATTTGATTATAGGTTAATATTACTTATAAACAAGCAATATTATGAATTTTCATATTTGTGTATTTGTGTTTTTTCCAGTGTTGCTGGAAGGTCACATGCAGACGGGTCCATATTCCAGAGATGGGTCTTGTGGACTGGGGCGAGGCAGAAAACGAGGAGCACCCCTCCCCCAAAAGCGCCAGTCCTCGCATTCTCAACCCCCTGCGCCTATTCGCCCGCGGATCCCCTGGGTTCAAGAGCAACAGGAGGGAGATTACGTATTTAGAAAACATCGAGGACTCCTGGGACTGGTTATCTAACCAGACAGATGTCCGAGAGACGCAGAGCAGGACTAAACGCAGACCCATAGTGAAAACGGGCAAGTTTAAAAAAATGTTTGGCTGGGGAGATTTCAACTCCAACATCAAGACTGTCAAACTGAATCTCCTCATAACAGGCAAGATCGTGGACCACGGTAATGGCACGTTCAGCGTTTACTTCCGCCACAACTCCACAGGCTTGGGCAACGTCTCCGTCAGTCTGGTGCCACCTTCCAAGGTGGTGGAGTTTGAGATCGCCCAACAGTCCACCCTAGAGACGAAAGACACAAAATCGTTCAACTGCCGCATCGAGTACCAGAAGACGGACCGCAGCAAAAAGACTTCACACTGCAGCTACGACCCGTCCAACGTGTGCTACCAAGAGTCCACCCAAAGCCACGTGTCCTGGCTGTGCTCCAAGCCCTTCAAAGTCATATGCATCTACATCGCCTTCTACAGCACTGACTATAAACTGGTGCAGAAAATCTGTCCAGATTACAACTATCACAGCGACACGCCGTACGCATCCACAGGTTAAAACAGTGAGAACGGCTAATCTCATCTTCACCATGTGTTTCATCTGATTTAGAAGCAATTAAAATAAATCCAGATGTTCCGCATTAGGCTACACTACTGGCATGTGCTTCAACCTCTGCCTTTGCCTTTTGCGATACAGCAGTCGTGACGTTCGTTTGATGGCAAACTGATTTGAGTTTGTTTTTTTCCTCTCTTGTGGCTTTAAACATCCCACATCCAAGAAGTTAGACTGGGAATTTTTCCATCTTTTTCGCTAATTGTCAAGCTGATAAATTCCGAGACCTACAGAGGATAGAATAGAAATGTGAAACACCTTTTTATTGTAAGGTTTATGTGTGTGTGTTACTGTGTGTGTTTTACTGAGCAGTTGTCGAGATAAATGCGAATGGGTTAAATCATCGGGCAAAGACATCACACACAAATGACTCGTTTCGCATTTCACAAAAGCCCTATGTGTGAATTGAGATCTGTGTATAATTTCAAAGAGTAATTTGTGATGTCTCACGAGAACACAATTCATTGGACAGGTGGATTTAGTGAATCTGGCAGCCGGTTAACAACCCTTTGTCATGGTCTCGCCACAGAGATCCACATTTCCAGGCTCTAATTAACATTAATTATAGTGGGAAATTTCACTTACAAACCATGACAGAGGGGACCAAAGCCAAAAACTGAAATTTAGCATGTCAGTCATGTAGCAAAACCTCTATTCATGCCAGTGACTTTGGAGTGGAATCAAACTCTTTTGTGTGCTCGCAAAGTGAAGATGTTTCAGGAGTAAATATACGTTTATGCAAACGCACATTGTGTGAGTTGACCTTGTTGTACTGCAAAAACTGTACCTAGAGATCAACTGAAGGATTCACTATTGTTTGCACATTTTATAGTACGTCAGTGTGTCAATGAACCAGTTGAAATGCCATAGTCTGATAATCAGAACTGGAATTCTCAGGTTCCATATGTGTGTGTGTGTGTATGTGTGTGTGATTGCCAAACAGATTATGACCACTGATTTAATTCTTATCATATCAGGAGCAAGCGATTTGGATCACAGTTCTACTCAAAGTGCATAATTAATTGTACTGATACTCTAATTGTCTCAACACACAATCATTATCATCAAGTACATGTTGACACAAAGATAGCTGTTTATAATTGTATTTAGTTTATGATCCTGTGTGCAATTTTGTGGATAGTGTATAAATGTGACTATAAAACCGTGTGTATTTTGCCTTTCGAGGATTACTTAGTTTCTTGAACCTCTCAATACAGCGTACACATTTTCTACATTTTTGGTCTTTGCCAGTTAAATCAAGTAGAGGTAGAATTAATCACATGACTTGTCATGGTTTTATTTTTTCTACAGTTTCAAACTGTACGCTTTATGTTTGTCCTCAATATCTGTAAAACATGGAGAAAAGAATCTTTATTTTTACCCTCTATGGTACATATTTGCACTGGGAAATATACAGTTGAAGTCAGAAATATTAACCCCCTGTTTATGTTTTCCCCAATTTCTGTTTAACAGAGAGAAGATTTTTTCAACACATTTCTAAACATAATAGTTTTAATAACTCATTTCTAATAACTGATTTATTTTATCTTTGACATGATGACAGTAAATAATATTTCACTCAATATTTTTCAAGACTTAAGTAGGTTAATTAGGTTAACTAGGCAGGTTAGGGTAATTAGGCAAGTCATTGTATAATGATGGTTAGTTCTGTAGACTATCGGAAAAAACAATTAGCTTAAAGGGGCCTATACTATTGTCCCTAAAATGTTTTTTAAAAATTCAAAACTGCTTTTAGTCTAGCCAAAATAAAACAAATATGGCTTTCTCCAGAAGAAAAAATATTATCAGACATACTGTGAACATTTCTTTGCTCTGACAAACATCATTTGGGAAATATTTAAAAAAGAAAAAAAAATTCAAAGGGGGGCTAATAATTCTGACTTCAATTGTAGGTGGGGTGGTTCATTCCGCTGTGGCAACCCCAGATTAATAAAGGGACTAAGCCGAAAAGAAAATGAATGAAATATAGGTGGATGAAACAAATTTCAGTTGGAAAGAAATGATTTGAAATGGCAAGTAAAAATTATTTTGAAGACTGAAATGTTTACTAAAATGAATTCACCTTTAATAGGGTATATGCAGGAGGACTTTTCATTTTCAGTAACCTGGGTCAATCGATTCTGGTGAACTGTATGCAGTTACAATATCGGCACGTCTAAGGTCTGTTTTCTTTAAAAATCAACCATTTTCACTGCCTGATTGATATACCATGTAAGGAAACTCACGCGAACAAGGGGAGAACATGCAAACTCCACACAAAAACGTGTACTGGCCCAGCTGAGGCTTGAACCAGCGACCTTCTTGCTGTGAGGTGCCAGCGCTACTCACTGCACCACCACCCCGCCCAGAACTCTTATACAATATTAAATATTAGGTAGATTGAACTAATGATAGAAATATCAAGCAAAATCACATCCATTTTCCCCCTCAAATTACTATTTAATGAGACCCTTTAACATAGGCAGCAGCCATGCGAGTGAATATTTTTAAATAGGCTTCTTTTTTTATTACATCACAACTAGAATTAATCCCAGATACCATTTTACTTAAAGCGATACATTCTCTACCTCATTTATTAGTAGTAAAAAATAAATTGTACATGTTTCACAGTGAGGGGCGCAGTGGGTAACACCTCACACCAAGAAGGTCGCTGATTAGAGTCCCGGCTGAATCAGTTTGCATTTCTGTTTGGAGTCTGCATGTTCTGTGTTGGCGTGGGTTTCCTGCGGGTGCTCCAGTTTCCCCCACAGTCCAAAGACATGCGCTATAAACTAAATTGGCCGCAGTGTATGAGTGTGTGTGTGAGAGTGAATGGGTGTTTTCCAGTACTGGGTTGCAGCTGGAAGGGTATCCGCTGTGTAAAACATATGCTGGATAAGTTGGCGGTTAATTCTGCTTTGGCGACCCCTGACTAAGGGAACTAAGCCTAAAAAAATGAATGAATAAAAGTAAGTAAATAGGCATCTGAAATGACCAATCAAATCAATGTAGGCGGGGTTTACGGTACATAAGGTTGAGCATAAAAATTCAAGCCCAGAGGTTCTTCAGTGAACATTGAAAGACAGCTAGGAAAGATTAAAGCAACAAAACGTTTGAGAACTCTTTTACAATATTTAATATTACATAGATCAAACTGATGACAGAAATATACAGCAAAATTACATCCACTTTTCCCCCTCAAATTACTATTTAATGAGACCCTTTAACAGCAGTAGCCATGCGAGTAGAGTGAATATTTTTAAATAGGCTTCTTCTTTTTGCACATTTTATTACATCACAACAGAATCAACCCCAGATATCATTTTACTTAAATCAAGACATTTTCTACATCATTTATTAGTAGTAAAAAATAAACCATACATGATTCACAGTGTATTAACGTATGTTAATCAAAACAACTCTGGATTTGAATACATCAGTAAATACTGAAACTAACCCTAAATAAAATGTACAAATGCTGTTTTTCATGATTCACATGAACTAATGTAGTTAACTAATGTCAGCAAATCAAATCCTATTTTATCAAAATACCGGTACGGATTTTTTAACCTCTTAAGGCCCAAGGTGTTTTTTTACATGGATTTTTTATTTCTCTTTGCAATTTGGGCTTATTGGAACCTAATTAGAATAAAAATCTAAGTATCATCTTTTTACATGATGTACTTCTAGAGAAAAATGATGTCCATATATGTGGACTTGTGGTCCCAATTTACATAAAACACTTTTTCTTGACAGTTTTTTAACGCATTAATAACACATACATATTTTTTAAACATGTTTTTACTATCAGAGAGTTAAAACAACATGTGTTTCCCATTTTGGACAGTTAAAAATAGGGTTTGGGACATTTCATATGCTGCAAAACAGTAGCAGGATGAGGCTGTATGTCTGTAACAAAATCTAAAACATTCAAAGTATTTTAAATAGCCACTTAAGAGCTAAAAATGTGTTTTCCACATATGTGGCCACTAAGCCCTAGGAGGTTTAAAGGTCCTTTTATTTCCAACATTATTACAGGCTATTCCTTTTCTTTGAGAGAGAGAGAGAGAGAGAGAGAGAGAGAGAGAGAAAGAGAGATGATTATTGTCATAGTTTCTATGGCTATATCATGGCAAAAAAAAAAGATCAATTAAAAGTCATAAACAGCAATAAATACACAAGATAAAAATACATAAATAATAATAATGATAATAAATAGGATACAAATCTAAAAACATTTTTTAACGTTTTGCTTTTGATAAAAATTGTACAATTTTAGATGGATTCACATTTAAAAATATTTCATTTAAAGTCTCTCCATATAAAAATTGTTGTTTGATAATATAAAAAATAAGGCATTCCACAAGAACATGTTGAACAGTTTGGTTTCTGTTGCAAAAGCACATAGCAAAATGTACCATAGAGGGTTCATTTATAGCTTTACTCAATAAGACTGCCACAAAGAAAAAAACACATATCCAGAGAATATAGGCAGTGTAAGATTTGTAGTGAAACATCTGCATATCCTCCGTCATTTTTACCATCACATAAAACACTGATTCTTCTATCAGTAAAATACCACATTACCTCTGGATGAAAACATTACATCCTGTGATATGTGCTTCATTTCATCCAGCTCTAAAACATGAGCATATCCAATAAAAGGCTTTCTGATGTATAGACCTGTGTTACATTATGCGTATGGGAACGACTGAAGTGTTCATCTTTGTTGTTTCTTTCAGAAGGGATTATCATGTTTTTGACTTTGAGCATACAGTAGACGGCCTCCTACCATCTGATTTGCAAAGAAATGAATAGAACAAAAGACAAAACCGAATTGTTCTATGACAGAAAAAAAGAACAAGTGTATGAATCCGCAACGTCTCATTAGCTCAGTGGTGCACTTAAAGATTGTCTTCCAGACAGACAGGAGTGGGAGAGAGGTTTTCTAATAGTGCGATGTTATCGCCGAGTTCCCTAGGAGCCGCGGAAAGCGCTTGGCATGAAGCGGCATGTTGGCACCGGAAAAAAGATGTGTGTTTGATAGCTCAGATTACGGACTGCATGCTGTTCGCTTTAATTAGCCCTGATTTCCTCATCATGGAGGGTACGAGAACAATATGCTGAAGCTGCTGCAGAAATCACAGTGGTCACGGCACCAAAACTTTCAACTGTGTTAATACCGTTTAATATTTAGCAATGTTAAAAAAACAAAGGGTATTACTTTATTTTGATGGTCCATTTGAGTATTAGTAGACTGTCTGCTTAATATCTGTTGATACTGCTCCTTCAACAGACATTTAACTGACTATAAGAAACTTTGCAAGTACGTCAACTTACACTAACCCTAACCTAATGGTCTACTTATAATCTAATGAGAATTAGTTCAACAAACGGACCATCAAAATAAAGTGTGACCAAACAAACAACTATTATGTTTAGCAAATTGTAATCTTAAATTCAGCTCCATGCCTGGTTTTCTTAATATTGTTCTTTTTGGCCTCTGCATCACCTCTTTTCACCTTCTTCAAGTGTAATTCGCAAACAACCAAACCAAAATGTCAAAACATTAGTCATTTTGCAGATGGCATTTCACTTCCTGCTAAACGCAATAACTGTAACAAGCTGCTCAGGATGAGAACATGAAATAATAGACTGCCCTTATTGACGGAAATCTTATTTCTTATACATAAACATAAAACAAAATCAGTTTAGCTGACTGCCAGAAAGAAACTGCTACTGCCATTGAAGAAATGACTTAATCACAAAGCTATAGTGATGTAATAATGTAAGATCTCTAGCTTTCAAAAGTCATTTGCATCTTTAAGCAGTGAGTTTACACACACACACACACACACACACACACACACACACACACACACACACACACACACACACACACACACACAAATTTTATTCAGCAAAGTATACAATTATACAGTTACAATATAGATATGTCTTAAATAATGATTTTTTAAGTTAATTCTGATAGATTTTATTTTAACTTATGGTTAAAACATTGTTTCATATACAGGGCCTTTAAAGGGCACCTATTTTACCCCTTTACAAGATGTAAGATAAGCCTTTAGTGTCTCCAGAATGTTTCTGTAAAGTTTCAGCTTGAAATACCTATCAGGTTATTTATTATTGCCTCCAGAATTTGCCCATTTTGGTGTCTTGAGTATACTGTAGCTGTTTTTGTAGCTTTAAATGAAAACGAGCTGCTTCTCCCTGCTCACCGTTCCCACATTTTTTTTTTTTTTTTTTTTTTTGTTTCTAATAATGCTTAAAGAAGAAAGTACAAAACAATACAAAAAGAAAGAAAGAAAAAAAGGGGTCAGGGGTGTACAAAAAACGAAATATAAATATTATTATTACAAACAAATATATGTGCAAGCATCAGCCTGATCTCACGAGGAAACGTAAGTATTTTACGTTTTGTCAGTTTAGTGGCTAATTCGTACGAGTTCAGTCGTACGAAAATGTACGATTTTAAAAAGGAGGCGTGGCACCTAACCCCACCCCTAACCCCAACCGTCATTGGGTGATGGGCAAATCGTACTAATTTGTACGAATTAGATCGTACGAATTCATACGAATTAGCCACTTATCAAAAAGTTATGAATTGGCCGTGAGATAGCGTTGGCAAGCATACTAAGAAATGGTAAGGGCCTTGTGGGATTACAGGATCTTGAAGGTTTCAAGTAAAAACATTTTTAATGGCTTTCTTATTAGTACTTTGCTTTATGTTGTTCGTATAATGTTCTAATTCTTTTAGTATAGCAGGAAATAATGGTTTTTGGTTATTACATTTACATCTGTGAATATGGTACTTTGTAAATATTCTCAAAAGAATAATAACAAGCTTCTTTAATTTATTTTGTTACAGATCTCGTACCATGTTTTTTTTTTATTTTGAGAATTGACAATTCCAAAAGTTATGCGACACAGTTTCTGGCTGTGACAAACAAAATGAACAGTTTTGATCTATATCCCGTCTAAACCTGAAAAGAAAACGTTTGACAGGGTAAAATATATGCAGAATTTTTAAATGAGACCACCTTAAATTTGTTTGTAATAAAAAAATTACAAACAAGGCAACGACCAAACCTTTTTCCAATTGAAACCTCTGATGAACCCAGACCAATAAGTGATTATGTAGGGTTGTCACCGCTCCCACATGCGTGTCTGCTTCTCATATTGCGTTAGGTCAGATAACCAGCACAGTGACAGACTTGGATGAAGCTGAAAAACAGCACATTATTCAAAAATACCAAGTAAGTTTATTTGATGTATTTGTGGTGGAGTTTATTCAAGCCATTCTGAAATGATGAGTCTAACACAAATGCCGTTTGCAGTACACACGCACACACAAGGTTACTGACATTCTGCAGCTGTGGTGATTATAACGCTTAAGAATTACTTAGCCGTTTTACTGTCTTTATTACAAACAAGCTGTTTTTAAAACGTTTTAAACTTACAAAAGAAATCACAGAGAGTTGGGACAGATATTTTAATCCCAGTTTATTTGGAAAAAGTTCTGTGGATGTGTGTATACATGTTATTATAAAAACATGGCGCCTGTCAATCAATTCGGTGAGCGGGGAAACCCGCACTCCTACGTCAAGTTGCGTTGGGCCTCAAAATCACTGGGATTTTAATACTATTTTTAATAAAAAACAAAAAGAGGGTTGGGTTTATATAACTCCAATATGACAGTGGACACACTATTGACCTTATTCTGCAATGCGGAAATGCACTCGTTTATGCCATTGTTTTAGAACTTCTGATTCAGTTGCCTATGGGAGAAATGACTAGGAATAACAAACTATTTGCTCTACAAACAAGTGTGTGCATGATTATACATAAGTAGCAAGGTTTCCGCTACATTCATTCATCCGTGGCGGGCCGCCACGCCAAATTTCATCCCGCCACGGCTACATTACAGCTTCTTATTTAAAACATTTAGTCGTGTTTTTTATAGCGGATTATAATCGCACCAAAACATATTAGAGGTAAACCGCGCAAACTTTTCTGTAACCGTAGTAGTGCTGTGCGCTATTTGTTCAAGATGACATGCTGACTGACTCTGACAGACTGACTGACAGGTGCGTGAGTCTAGCAAACACGGCGTAGCTTTCAGTTAAGATGAACACAGTTTCCATAAGTATACTTTATTGATAAAGGTCAATGGCTTTGCAAACAATGACTTTATCTTGCTGGAGTTTAATGCCGTTTCACTTTACTTCAGGACGCGTTAATATCGGAAAACGCACTAAATCGCGATTCAGCAGCGCTTACTGGACAGCGCACAAGAAGATCTGCACTTGAATGTGTAAATTTGAGTGCGTGCAAAAAGTTCTGTGCTCGAACAGAGGAAATCGGCGCGCAAGCAAAGAGATTCGCATGCTCATATTACATGAATGCTATTTCGACTTGTAATACTGCGTGTAATATTTGTCCTTGAAATAGTTGGCAGATCTGTGTAAAAAAAAAAGTCCTGCCGCCACTGCTGGAAAAAATCCTAGAGGAAACACTGAGTAGAATAATATAATAAAAAAATATCAGTTTGGGCCTAACATCAAGCAGTGTAACCAGCTGTTCTCAATGCCTAAAAATGAATGGAAGTGAATAAGACCGAAAGTATCGAGCCAAAAAAGATCCAAATGGCTGCGCCCGCTCATACGCGAAAAATAAGGTAAATACCAACTAGACATGGGATGATAACCGTTTTCAAGGTATAACGCGGTTTGTAAAAGTCAAGGTTTTAACACTGCCAATTTTTTCTGCTATACTGTTCCTACGGGATGTATAAGATTTTATGATTTACTTTTTTTTAGGACAACAGTATCTCAAGCAAAAAAGATATTCAAAGATTGTTTTAAATTGTACAGAAACATGCGTTTTTGACAAACTAATGAAGACATCAGAATGATTGACTGAATTATTTATTTGAATTATTTAGCCTGACATCCCAGCAGGCACACAACCTCATAAGATGTTAACATTAGGTTAGATGTAGGTTGTGATGTCAGGTGACCAAAATTTATTGTCTAGCCAGCATCTAAGTACAACGTTAATTTTTGACGTCTAAAAACGACGTCAAATGATGCTGATATTTGATTTTAGGTTGTGTTGGAAAGTGACCAAAATCCAACGTCGAGCCAACATCTTATCTTATTGATGTCAAATACTGACATTTATTCATCAGGTATGGCAACCAAAATCCAATATCTGATAGACATCAAAGTGGTAACGTGACACACAACTTCAAGCTGTAACATCATTAGACGTTGATATTTGGTTGATTTTAGGTTGGACACTGACGTTGGCCTGACATCAACCAGATTTTCAATTCCAAAAAAAATACAACGTCCCGTGATGTTGGTGTACAACATCAATCTGACCTCATGTTGACATCCTGTGCCTGCTGGCATGTTTACTGCTCCAAAATATTTTAAATGTTTCTCAAAATACAATTAATTATGATCAAAGGGGAAAAAAAGATTTAGTTTTTTCCCCCAGACATTTTAAAAGAATACATTTAATTACCATACCGTGAAACAGTGACATTTTCATCCAAGATTATCATATCGTCAGAATCTTATTCCGGCCCATGCCTAATACCTACACACAGTTCTGTCCAAACAGCATACAAAAGTTGATTTTCATCATCGGTGCCCTTTAATGTAAATTTGACTAGAAATTGTATGTCCAAACAGTTTAATTCATGACAAATGTGCAATAAAAAAAAAAAAAAAAACAACCAACCCCAAAGCTTTAAAAGTATATAACAAATCATTTACAAAACATCACTGAGTGCTGAAAAACTGTTTTAATGAGTTAATGCGGGCATTCTCGGAGACAATAGTTTTTTTTTTTTAAAGATGGAACAAATTCCAGAATCTTCACACAACATGTCCTTTAACAGAACAAGTCAGTATAGCATGACGCAATGTACAACCTCCTCCAAATCACCGTCAGTTCAACTGAAACAGCACAGTTGCACAAAACAAAACAATTCAGTTCATCTTTATCTCCCAATCACACATTCATCAATCCATCCACATGACATGCTTAGCATCCAAATATTCCAGCGTGTTCGGACATGGATTGTCTTGACTAGTTCAATCAGGTTACACAAATGCATTAATGGGCCAGACAGCATCTGCTTATGTCAGACCAATTCAAGGGGAACACTGGGTCTAAAAACCATTGTAAAATCATGACTAGATGACACTTTTAAGTGTTTTCACAGGTCAAGGGGCAGGACACAAACAACAACTCCTCTTGTTACATACATCAATACAAATATCTGAAATGCATATTTTCACAATATGGAATAGTACTGGTATTCTCTCCTGCCCACACGGTTAAACGGTGTCTTTACATAGAAATCGTGCCATCAATATGGGGCATAGCTAGCTTTTCAAAAAGTGTAAATAAATGACCTTGCGCTCATCGTGTTAACGTTTATTTGATGTCTAGTCGCACAACTAAACATTAGGAATATAATCTAGTATTTCCTGTGTGGATGGAACTCCTGGCGCATTCCTAGAGAGCTCCATATCAAAACAGCGAGACTTTGGGAACTAGTGCAACAAGGAAGAGGCCTGGTCTCACGGGACAAGGCAGGCACAGAGTAGAACTGAGAGAATTCAAAATACTCCACACAAGAGTCATGGCAGATAGTTTAAGGCTGTTTGAAGTGACAGAAAGATTCGCAAAATAAAGCTCAGATGCCGAACCCGTCGCTCGAGAAGGTTGTCGTTTAGAAGTCAGCCTGTCGCAGTCACGTGCCGTCGGGTCGGATGACAATGGGATAGAGCCCAAACTCTGCAGTTTTCTGGCTTTTGCCCAAGGACAGGCCCATTAGAGCAGCAGGAACGGCGTCACGACTGTTTTAGGCGTTTCCTGGGCAGGCCGAAGTGGGGACACTGCGCTGATGCCAGGGCACGGAAGGCCTCCGCCACTAAGTGAGGATGAGACTGGATCATTGACTTCCAGCCCGCGGTCTCCATTATGTCCGTGGCATGACTGTCAGGAAAGAGCGAAGACGTTTCAGTATTAACACAAGACACATTAAAAATCGATAATGACAATGTGGATTAATCCAGTCTAATGGGTACAAGAAATAAAAGAAGAGAAGCTCAATTCAATGGTGAATGTCATCACTGTCAGATTAAAACCTTGTGTTTACAGATTATGACTTGAAAAAAAAAAAAAAAAAAGAGGAAAAAAAATCAATACTATTAGTCACTCTTTTCACATATCAGTGGGTTTTCTACATTTTAACCAATAGAAACCAATAAAAAAAAAAAACTTTTGTCTTATAACTTAATCCTGAAACCTCAATTTAATTTGGAATGAAGTGGCGCACAGTTTGGACCCTATTTTGCAGGATAATTAAGAACTGATTATTTGAACAAGTACAATGGTTTTTTTAAGAAACACCATATCTGTAAATGCCAATGTTTCATTCAATTGAGCAGCAGGGAAAAGTGCTCAAGTTTATTTTTCTCTTAATTTTAAACATGTTAGCATATGTACACAGCCTTTCATAGTAAACTTCATTTGATAACGCGAGAATGCAGGCAATCGACACACACATTCAATAGGTTAGAACTGATCCAGTATCATTTCTTTTTTTTTTTTTTCCAAAATTTATGATTAGCAATAACCAATGTAAAGTTAAATTCCCCAAACAAGTGTTTGTAAACACAGTTTACCGTTCCTCCATCTCTGTTATTTAAGTCTGGTTCAGTGTTGTAGGGATGGATGATTTGACCGAAAATCTAAATCTTAATTAATTGAACATTTGAACTCTATTACAATTAATAAACAATTATTTTATATTATTTATTTATCTATTTGCCCTCATAGTTCACTGACAGGTTTTGTACAGTAAATAAGCTTACATATTAGAAGTAAAAGATTTTTTTGAATAAAGGGTGCATTTAAAACAGTTAAAGGAAACTCACACTACCTACTATCTATGATTATTTATTGAACATCAATGTTGAAATCAACAGTCACTTGCCGAGTTCAGACTGTATGATTTTCGCCGACAGGTTTTGAGAAATCGCAGACAAATGCATGAAATCACAGGCAAATCGGTGCTTGTGCACGCGAGTGACAATCACACAGTGTGAACAATCAAAGACCCGATCTGAGAGAATCGCAGATGAGTCGCCGATGCCAGTAAGATATTTGGCATGCTAAATATCTGGAGCTGTCAGCGATACTAGCATTCACTAGTATGGGTACCTGCAGGCCAGCAAGAGGTTGAGGGAGAAGTTAAAAGCGCTCATTTTCAGTTTATTTGGACCCAAGCAAAGAAGGAAAAACAAGCAGAAATTTAGCAGGACGTGTCTGTTTGTCGTGTCATCTGAGCAATATCACAACCGAGTCAAAAAAGAAAAACGTTGAAGAGAAATTGCTAATTCCCTTCAAACCCAGGTGAGCAAATATGTACATTTTCTACCCCATTAAAGGCTTCTTTCTCATAATGTAATTATACTATGAGTTTTGGTTGTGAGATGTAGTTTGGACAAAGTTGTTGGCAATTCTTCTTTTTGTAAAGTCATGCAGTGTGAAACCCCCTGTCGTCGATCCATCTTGCAGTGTAAACAAAGCAGCGAGAAAACACTATGACATGACTACTTTGAAAATCATGCAGTCTGAACTCGGCATAACTTGGAAACAAAATTAATTATTTTCAATGATTTCAAAAGTAAAAAATAAGCAGTATCTCTTCTAAATAAAATAACTATATCCTGTAAATAATATTTCAAACAGTGCACTTCTTGAATATTCTGTAAACAATGATTTTATTGTAATAGAAAATATATCGCCTCATGTGCGACATGTAGTTACGTGTTAAGATTGCTAAATCCTATAGCACTTAATCAAGCATTTAACATATTTTTATAGCCTATACTGACTTTTACAGCATGACGTTTAGCATATATAACCAAGGACATGAAAAAAAAAAAGTTCCTGCATAGCTACAACACACAATATAACCTGTACATAGGTGAAAATGTAATGTGATGCTTCAGAGGCAGCCATTCTAATGACGGAAACAACAAAAATGTTGTTTTCCAGACAAAGCCTAAACTCCATCTGCTGGAATGTTAATATAATGACATGCTAAAGTCTGTAAACCACTGACAACGCCATTTAATTCTTTAAAAAAAAAAATACAGTAGCGAGTTTCCTTCTGACAGTGATGATATTGGAGATTTAAGCAATTCTATTTATACGAAAGACTATTTTCCATTGAATGAGCCAGCACTAATGCAGAAGTTACTGCCGTACTGAAGAGTACGATCAGCAGGGTGCCGGGGATCTATAATAGAGACTTTGTGATATGTTTATAATGCAGAAATGTTCCCTTCTTCGACGTTTCAGACAGTCAGAGTCTATTAATAACCAGTATCAGGAGATGCGCAAACCGCCGGTACCAGCCAAGCAGCTCGGGCTGCCCAGAACCTAAAACAATGAATTCTAATGCATCTAGTAGAGCAGATAAGAGCTCGGTATTAATCTTGTGTCACACATATCAGCTAATTACATACTTGCTATTCCAGTTTTTCCCATCTTTACAGCCCAGCTGTCGGAGGACACTGCACCTATGGATAAGATAGAAGAAAAACACTCTCATTCTCAGGCTGGTAAACAGCCATGGCAGCAGGAATTTATCAAGCAGAGTTTCTTTGGCGGCGCTTGCCTGTTGATAAAATCTATGGCCTGTGCTTTGAGCTGCTCGGCGCTGTGCAAGTCGGCGAGGATGAGGGTGTCTGCAACGTTCTCCACCGAGAGGCTGTTGCAAAGGGCTTCCTCACACATGACCTTTAAGCGCTCCAGAGCGTACTGAGAGAAAGACACACATGACTCATACTGAACAACACTCAAATCACATTTAAAGCATTAGTGTGGACACTAGTGTGGAAAAAAAAAAATGACAAGACTTGTCAGCAATTATTTACCCAAACCTGTATAATGGTCTTTCCTTTGAAAAAACATAAATAATAATTGTGTAATCATTGACTGGGCAATCTTCTTAAGCATTTAACTTCAAAAAGGATAAAGCACTATAAAGTATCACTAAGACAGACTATATCAATAGAGAAAACATTTAAATTAACATTTATGAAAGTAGTAGAGGTTTAAATAGTTCTATTAAATTGTTCTTCATTAGTGCTTAATCTGCCTTCTTCCCACAAGTCAGGTTCGAAACACACGGATGAGTAAATGATGATAGTTGCAGTTTTGGGTGAACATTCTGTAACAATAACTCTACTGCACAGTTTATAAAAAGGTAATTACACACTGTCAGAAGTTTGAGGTTGGTAAGATTTTTTTAAATGCCTTTAAATAAGCGTCTTGCACTACGGCTAAACAATATATCGTTCGAGCATCGATATCGCAACGTGTGTATCTGTAATAGTCACATTGCAAGATTAGATCATTTATTAAAGATATCACTAAATATATATTTTTATTATTATTTATGACGATGACCATGTTATTTCACATTTGACTGTTCGATTTCTGTACAACATTATATTATTCAATAATGTTGGACTCTTCAGAAAACCGTAAACACTGTTTATTTATTTATTTTTGCTCGTTAATTATTATAATTTATGCAAATATACTGCATAAAAAAAGACTTGATCACATCAGTTGATTTAAATCAATGAAATCTTTCCAAATAGAGCTGCTCAAAGCATCATGTGAAATGTTATTCATATCGCAATCAGGCATGTGATCAGCCAAGGACAAGAAAGGAAGATGAGATCTCGCCCCTCTTCAAAAAAAATAAAAGTAAAGAAATAAATTTATATATATATATTATATAATTGCGTGTGTGTTTTTAAATAGTAATAATAATTCTAAAAATAATAATAAATAATATTCTTTATATAAATATTTGTCATTGGCCACACAATTTAAGCTTCATTTTTTTTGTTTTATCAGTTTAAAGTTTATCAGTTTAATAGTGACCTTAGTAATATTTAATAAGTTTATACTTTGTACCTCAATGAAGGGACAGATCCACACACTACCGCTAGATGGCGCCACTAACTCAGTGAGTTCTCGTGTCTACGGAATATAACTTTCCTTGTAATTTAGTCGACTCTTTATTCCAACATGATAAACTACTAGTCAGTCAACAATTCGAACTGTAAAAATATTAAGTCCAGTTGAATTGAGTAGCCTAATATACTTTTAACATTCCACCCTGAAAAAGAATAATCATACATCGCTAATAAATGTTAATCACTTTCCGTTTCCTTTGGCTTAGTTCCTATTTTAAATAGTCTAGTTTTAATTAATTATGAAATATATTTTCATAAATTTGTAATATCATCTAAACGTGTGACACCTTCAGGTAATCAATTTGAGGTGCCCGGCTGTAGCACCAAATTAATGAAGACATAAGGACAGATGACTTGCAGAGGTTAATAACAAATGTGCATCCTGCAGCTGTATTTATAATGTACATATGTACAGTATCGCATGTCGTGACATGCAAATGTGAGCATGGAAAAAGTGCACAGCTGCGCAATTTTATAATCTTGCATATTGTCAGCGGCTTCGTCACATTATAGGACTACACAATGTCATTCATTATGTTATATACAGAGAAGCCTAGGTAGGTCTACAATTACATCCCTGAATGATGCGGGTCGTCTGCTTTGATGACAATGGAGACACCCTCCCTCCCCCAAATAACAAAAAAAAAAAAAAACAGATTTATGCAAATTACAGTGGTCGCCCCATTGAGCTTGGAAAATACGGAAATCGCATCCCTGCGCAACATGTATCGCTGGAAAAAAAATATTGCAGTGTCATATTTTTCCGATATCATGCTGCTCTATCTTGCACACATCAAGATTGTACTTATTTGATTCAAAATGCAGTAAATCTTGTAATACATTCAATTATAAATTTAAACAATATAAAAAATATTGTAGTTATTTATTCATGTAATTTAAAGCTGAATTTACACTAGCCATTACTAAATGACAAATTTAAAATCATTCTGATTTGGTGCTTAAGAATTATGCATTATTTATGGTGATTTATTTTCATGTTGAAACAGATTCTGCTTAATACTTGTGGAAAAGGCAAAAAAAAAAAAACATTTAAGAAAGAAGACAAAAAATTGCATTAATTTGCGATAAATAAATAAATAAATAAATAAATAAAAATCTAAAGCAAAATTAAAAATGTAGCTCTTCTGGAAAAATCTTACAGACCCAAACTTCTGAACAATGTAAGTGTAGATGGCAAAAAGTATCTTATATATATATATATATATATATATATATATATATATAAACATTATTTTGAGTGTACTAAAACCTTTCAGACTTACTTTGTCAGCTGCGGCTAATAAACTATCAGCCATTTTCTCTAAATTTGGTGCTTTTCCTGTGTATATGAAGCCCATCATTTCTTTAAAAACCTCAGGTTCAACATCACTGATATCAACTCGGTTCTGAGAAGAAAAAAGAAATCAGCTTATGAACTCATATGATTTATAACGGCAAAGATATCTGCAACAATATTGCAATATAAGAACAGCATCAAATGCATACCTTTTTACTCTCCTCCATTTCATGTTCAAACATGGCATTAAAGACCGGAGATCTCGCTGTCAAAAAAGCAATAAATCTGTCAGTCACATCATATGAGCATCTCTGGATACATGGACATAATCAAAAAGCAAATGACAAGTGTCCAGTTTTCATTACATGATTTTTGACCCATGAGTCAATTCACAGCGGTAAACAAAAAAAAAAAGAAAAAAAAGTCACACTCATGATCAAACCCAGTCGTCCTTAGAGGACATTAGCGGTGGATCACACTACAGATTTCCAGTGATGAATCTAGATCTGTCATATTGAAGAATTACGACCTCAGAAAGAAAAACGAAAACAAAACTACCTCCAAGGTCACACAAACTGTCTCCCCCACCACACACACAAACACAAGCACGCACACACACAAGCTCTCAGAACGGTGGATGCTGAGCTTGCGTCGCCGGGATGAGAGGAGGACATTGAGCTGGTGTGGTCAGCAGGGCTGGGGGTTTGGATTAAACTCACCTGCCAGGATGGATTTGTGGGCTTTGAACTCCTGCCCCCCCCACATATAGAGAGCAGTCCGTGAAGCGTGAACATTCCCACAGGTTCCCCAGGTCATCAGACAGCTGGCACTCCGGGACCTTCAGCATGTTCATGTTGGACTGTCCAGAGATGTTCACAGAGTCTTGGACAACACTTACCTAATTAACATATAAGAAAAGCCCACAAATCAAACCAGCACTAAGTCTAGATAGGCAGTGTGACTTGCTAAAAACCTTTTAAAACATGCCGCATTTCTTTTATAGCAACAATATTTCTTATTTAGTCGTGGAATGTGACCTAATTTGGCAAATATCAGATGGTTCCAAAATACTATTGTACACCTGTTCAACATTTCAAATTGCAATGTGGACTAGTGTATGTGAATATTAAAATGCAAAAAGAAGTCAGAATGTTCTCCGTGTGTGTGTTTATAAAGATGGAGTGGATTCATTTAGCACACACAAGTAGAGAAATTAGAGAAAGTAATATCAATATTAAGAAAATAAAATGATTAGTTAGTCGACGACGTCAATGAACATCGCTACATAGTAATATGAAGTTGTAATAATAATAATGAATAAAATAACCCTTTAACTGCCTGCTCTACCAAATGGTTGACCATATGTTGACTGTTTTAAATAATGACTGTCAAAAGTCATTTAAAGAATGACTGTTTTATATAATGATTTACACTACACAGCATTGTTGGTTTACAAAAAACAAACAAACAAACAAAAAACTATCAAACATAATCCTGTTGCACTACTACACTTGATTTTGGTTTTATTGTAAAAAACAAAAAAACACATGTTAAATGAGAATCTGAAATATTTTATGGAATACTTCAAAAAATGAAGGTGATTTAGTATTCATTCATTCATTTTCTTTTTTGGGTTATTTTACTAATCAGGGGTCGCCACAGCGAAATGAACCGCCAACTTATCCAGCATATGTTTTACGCAGCAGAAGCCATTTCAGCTGCAACCCAACACTGGGAAACACCCTTACACTCCTGCATTCACACACATACACTATGGCCAATTTAGCTTATTCAATTCACCTGTCCTGCATGTCTTTGGACTGTGGGGGAAACCGGAGCACCTGGAGGAAACCCACACGGACACGGGGAGAACATGCAAACTCCACACAGAAATGCCAATTGACCCAGCCGAGGCTCGAACCAGCGACCTTCTTGCTGTGAGGAAATCGTGCTACCCACTGCACCACCATGCTGCCTGATTTAGTGCTCAAATGTTTAAACCTAATTATTATTTTTTTTAATATATTGGTCTTACACTTAATATTTTTCTGATTTTCACAGTATATGTATTAATTCCAGTACTTTTACCATAAACTGACATATCTACCAGATTGATATTTTCGATATTATGGGATGTGTTGAAAAAAATGCAGAGTGTGTTAGCTAGCGAGTTAAGAAATGCAATCCAAAAAAAAAAAATCATTCTTGGTGGGGCAGTTAAAGGGATTAGGAAAATTTGGCATGTAGTAACACATTTGACATACACATGAAACGGAAACTAACTATATTAATTTTGCTAGTTCACACTGCTAGTTTGAGGTGAACAATTCATCTGTGCATTTCATTAAAAAAAAAAAAAACCCTTGAAATCTTTAATAAATCTGAAAATGCATTTTCTGTTTGTTTACAGTTAAATTATCAGACTACATCTGTCTGAGGTATTGGGTGTGATTAACGTACTTAATCACACCACTCTAACTGTCAGTTTGACAGTCTGTTAGGTTGTAATAACTCTCCTGAAACCGTTTTCCAATCTTTATGAATGAAATGTCTACTACATCCAATCAGCTCGCAGTAAAAAAAAAGCCACGCCCACTATCTTTTCCTATACCATTCTCTTTCTCTAGAAACTGCAGAATAATAATAATAATAAAGGTTTATGCAGACTTTAATAAGAATTATCTCATGTATACTACTTTGCAATATTTGCTTAGGTTTAGAAATTGTATAAGAGCAATAGAGAATATTCTCAATAGACAACAATGTATGCAATTTACTTTGGTTAGAAAAAAATGATTATGCTGCAGTGCTGTCCATGTAAAAAAAATAAATGATCACTTTAGCAAATGATTTGATGACCCGATCATAAAGGTTCATTTTAGAACTAACAATTCAATGACAAAGTGATTGACCTTGCTGCCACATATTGACATAAAACACAATGTAGCTAATATAAACAACGTAGCTAATATACTCTCAAAAGATAATTAACTTTTTTTTTTACATTTTGATGACTTTGTAATTCCAAAATAACAACATTGTGTGCTTAAAACTGCTGAAGACTGAATGTTTTTCACAACTAAATGGTCTCGTCTGTGTCAGTGTGGATCCAGATTTGAATGTTCTGCTGTGAAGGTACTTGTCAAAGCTTTAAATTATATATATATATATATATATATATATATATATATATATATATATATATATTTATTATACATGCATACACACACATCCAAATCATTCTCATTTCAAGAGTTCACACTTAGCTAATGATTGATAAGCAAGTTTGGCCCAAAAGGTCCTTGAGCCCTGGGCTCCCTCCCGTTTGCAGGGCGAGAGGGGAGCTTTGAGCTCAGGTAAATCTCAAGAACTCCCCTTTTTTGATAAGAGCTGATGACAGAAAATGATTGCTATGAAGAGATATGCTGCTGGATGAGAGTTTGACTTTAGTGCTAAATTTAGATTGACCAATTAACTTGTAGTGCATGTTTTTGGAATGTGGGAGGAAACCGGAGAACCCGGGGGAAACCCACGCGAGCACGGGAAGAACATGCAAACTTCGCACAGAAACGACAGCCGGCCTGTTAAAGGACTAGAACCGGTGACGTTATTGCTGTGAGGCAACAGTGTTAATCACTGGGCCACCGTGCCGCCCTATGAAGGTAAAGATGGAGGAGTAGGGGTGGAAGGGGGGATTCTTCAAATTAAAGATGACTGTAGTAAGAAACCCTGGCTCTTTATAGTGGGTTAGGAATCGTCTGATTGGTGGATCATATACAGGGAGTGCAGCATTATTAGGCAAATGAGTATTTTGACCACATCATCTTCTTTATGCATGTTGTCTTACTCCAAGCTGTATAGGCTCGAAAGCCTACTACCAATTAAGCATATTAGATGATGTGCATCTCTGTAATGAGAAGGGGTGTGGTCTAATGACATCAACACCCTATATCAGGTGTGCATAATTATTAGGCAAAAGAAGGACTTGACAGGCTCCGAAAAGTCAAAAATAGTGAGATATTTTGCAGAGGGATGCAGCACTCTTAAAATTGCCAAGCTTCTGAAGTGTGATCATTGAACAATAAAGCGTTTCATTCAAAATAGTCAACAGGGTCGCAAGCGTGTGGAAAAACCAAACCAAAAACCAAGGCGCAAAATAACTGCCCATGAACTGAGAAAAGTCAAGCGTGCAGCTGCCAAGATGCCACAAGTTTTGCCATATTTCAGAGCTGCAACATCACTGGAGTGGCCAAAAGCACAAGGTGTGCAATACTCAGAGACATGGCCAAGGTAAGAAAGGCTGAAAAACGACCACCACTGAACAAGACACACAAGCTGAAACGTCAAGACTGGGCCAAGAAATATCTCAAGACTGATTTTTCTAAGGTTTTATGGACTGATGAAATGAGAGTGAGTCTTGATGGGCCCGTGGCTGGATCGGTAAAGGGCAGAGAGCTCCAGTCCGACTCAGACGCCAGCAAGGTGGAGGTGGAGTACTGGTTTAGGCTGGTATCATCGAAGATGAGCTTGTGGGGCCTTATCGGGTTGAGGATGGAGTCAAGCTCAACTCCCAGTCCTAGTGCCAGTTTCTTGAAGACACCTTCAAGCAGTGGTACAGGAAGAAGTCTGCATCCTTCAAGAAAAACATGATTTTCATGCAGGACAATGCTCCATCACACGCGTCCAAGTACTCCACAGCGTGGCTGACAAGAAAGGGTCTAAAAGAAGAAAAACTAATGACACGGCCTCCTTGTTCACCTGATCTGAACCCCATAGAGAACATGTGGTCCATCATCAAATGTGAGATTTACAAGGAGGGAAACAGTACACCTCTCTGAACAGTGTCTGGGAGGCTGTGGTTGCTGCTGTTGATGGTGAACAGATCAAAACACTGACAGAATCCATGGATGGCAGGCTTTTGAGTGTCCTTGCAAAGAAAGGTGGCTATATTGGTCACTGATTTGTTTTTGTTTTGTTTTTGAATGTCAGAAATGTATATTTATGAATGTTGAGATGTTATATTGGTTTCACTGGTGAAAATAAATTATTGAAATGGGTATATATTTGTTTTTTGTTAAGTTGCCTAATAATTATGCACAGTAATAGTCACCTGCACACACAGATATCCTCCTAAAATAGATCAAACTAAAAACAAACTAAAAACTACTTCCAAAAATATTCAGCTTTGATATTAATGAGTTTTTTTGGGTTCATTGAGAACATGGTTGTTGTTCAATAATAAAATTAATCCTCAAAAATACAACTTGCCTAATAATTCTGCACTCCCTGTATAGTTAATGCAGAGCCAGCCATGTTTAATCATAATCACATGATCCTCTCGAAATTAGTTTATAAATAAACTTTACTTAGAAAAAAGGTAATGAGGGTGTTTAAATCCTTTTTATTTAGAGATTATTTGCATTTGAATGGAACCAAATGAAAGCTACGATGTCATAAATTACTGCAAATGCTACCCAACTTTAATTCTTTAAAGCAACTATTCCTTTAATTATTTAACTGTTTAAATCAACAATGAAGATTGGGCAGTGAAACGAGAGGTTCTATTATTAAGTAAGTGCTAAGCACTAGTATTAATATGTTTTCTGTTGACAAACTCATTTAGAGTGCTAGCAATCTGGCTCGTTTTCTAAGCAAGAAAAAATAAAAAGCAAAATGAAAAATAAATGCAGCTATCAGAAACGCTGCTGATGAAAGCATCCTGCAGTTGTTTAATAGTTTTTCCGGCAATAATCATCTACAAAACTTGTCCAATTAATGAGGGAAAACATATTATCTGCAATTTACATTTAGTTCCAACTTTGCCTTGTGATATTGCCAATTTCCCTGCAAATATTAAGCCCTGCAGCAGATCTCAACAGGCATGTCGGCTATTTTTCAAGCAAGACTCATAATTGTGTTACAGTAAATTCATTTGACAACCCATTTCATTTGCCGCTCTAGGTGACGTCTCTATCCTGCTACGTTCTGAAGAGAAGGGTGATCTGTCAAACGGCTACTAGCATATTCATACAAATGGATCAGTGCTACATGCAGGAAATTCAATCTGCGGTCTACTTCAGAAGAGAAGTCGAAAGTCACTGATTTCGCAGGTGCCACATTTTCATGTTTTATAAAAAAAAAATCAATAATAAATCAGCCCAATGACCATGTCAGTGTAACTAAAGGACAGCAACAACTTTGACTCAAGCAAATGACAAAAGATTTGCCCTGAAAAAACAGTGAGGGAAATAAGTATTTAATCACACTGTGATTTTTCAAGATCTCCTACTTAGAAATCATGGAGGGGTCTAGAATTTTCAGTATAGGTGCAATTCCACTGTGAGAGACAGAATCTAAAAATAAAAATGCAGAAATCACATTGTATGACTTTTTAACAATTTATTTGTAAATTACTGTGTGAAATAAGTATTTGATCACTTGCTTTTCAGCCAAATTTCTGACCCTCGAAGACCTGTTATTTTGCTTTAAAATAGTCCAGCTACACTCTGCTCATGATTCTAATTTAGTAGCACTTGTTTGAGGTCACTAGCTGTCATAAAGACACCTGTGCACCCCACAATCAGTCAAAAGTCTAAGTAGCAACATGGCCAAAATCAAAGAGCTGTCAAAAGACACAAGAGATGAAATTGTAGACTTTCATAAAGCTGAAACTGCTACGGGGCAATTGCCAAGAAAGAGCAACTGTTGGAGCAATTGTCAGAAAATGGAGGAGGCTAATGATGACTGTCAATGTCTTTCAGACTGTGACCCCACGGAAGATCTCTCCTCGTGGGGTATTAATGATGCCAAGAATGGTCTAGAATCAGTCCAGAATTATGCGGGAGGAGCTGATCAATGCCGTGAAGAGAGCTAGGACCACCGTTTTCAAGGGTCCTATCAGTAATACAGTAAGATGCCATGTTTTAAAACCATGCATCGCACGGAAGGTTCCCCTGCTTAAGTTAGCCCATGTCAAGACCCATCTGAAGTTTGCCAGGGACCATCTGGATGGTCCAGAGTATTCATAGGAGAAAGTCCTGTGGTCAGATGAGACCAAAGTAAAACCTTTTGGTCTTAACTCTATTCACCGAATTTGGAGGAAGAAGAATGATGTGCATCATCCCAATAATACCATACCTACAGTGAAGCATGGGGCTGGAAGCATCATGCTCTGGGGTGTTTTTCTGCACAGGGGACAGACTGACTGCACTGTATTATGGAGAGGATGAACGTGGCCATGTATTGTGAGATATTGGGCAAAAACCTCCTTCCCTCAGTCAGAGCATTAAAGATGGGTCGTGGCTGGGTTTTCCAACATAACAATGACCCAAAGCACACAGCCAGGAAAACCAAGGAGTGGCTTCGTAAGAAGCAAGGTTTTGGAGTGGTCTAGCCAGTCTCCAGATCTAAATCCAATAGAAAATCTTTGGAGGTAGCTGAAACTCCATGTTGCTCAGCGATAGCCCTGAAACCTGACAGATCTAGAGAAGATCAGTGGGCAAAATCCCTCCTTCATTGTGTGCAAACCTGGTGAAGAACTACAGGAACCCTTTGACCTCTGTAATTGTTAACAAAGGCTTCTGTACTAAATATTTAAAAGGCTTGACTCAAGTGATCAAATACTTATTTTATACAGTAATTTACAAATAAATTGTTAAAAAAATTATATAATGTGATTTCCGGATTTTTTTTGGCATGGTGGCATAGTTGTTGGTGCCAGATTGGCTGGTGTGAATTTTTTTTTAAATGTTCTGTCAGTGATGTGCTAACGTCAGACAAGTGCGTTAAACTAACAAAATAATTTAATTCTGATGCAAAACAAAACCACATACATTTTGGTTTAAAGGAAATTTTGGTTCTCTGAAAACTTCCTTAGAAATGTATTTCACAATTTTGGTAGATACATTTTGTATGGATATTACTTTACTAAAACTAAATTAAGATATTGAACGTTTTAAGCAGTGTAATATGCAATGTCTTGGAACAAACCAATAATGTCCATATGTCATATGGTGTTATACATTTAAATAAATACATTCACAAAAATATACAGACAAAGTTACACAATGTAAACCTAGTAGTTATAGTGTCCATATATGGTTTATTGGAAATGAGAAGAGGTGTTGATGCACATATCTTCTGGGGAAATTCAGGCATACATTCTATTTTACAGATCTGAAAACTATTGTGCATGCAAAATCTGACTTTGTGCAACAGTTTTTAGAAAAAAATGTGTGCAAATTTGTATACATGAGGCCCCATATCCTAATCCAATAGAGCAGCTTTTAGATGTGGTGGAGCAGAAGATTCACATCATAGATGTGCAGTAAGTTAAATAGACCTAATAAAGTGTCCGATGAGTATAAATCATATACATCTAATTAAGAATTTATTAAACATACAGGGTGTATATTTAAATATTGTAATGCATGAATCTTAAATGAACAACCTAATAAACTGAGAAGAAAATCTGCACATAACACTGCATAACTATATACAAGCAAATTTTATGGGAAATAACTCATTTTAGAATGATTAATCAAGTGAAGTTGACTTAAACCAATACTGTCATGCGTGAAAGGTTTGAGTCTGAGGTAATGAACAGATTATGAAGTAAACGCATACTCACCTCACAAAATAACGTGAGTTTATCATCTGGTAGCAACCCATTTGCTTCATCAAGCAGAAAATCTCTCCTAATAAATTTTTTGAAGCCCCAGTCTTTGCCTTGGACAAAGCGATAGGCTCTTTGGCTTTCTATGTTTGGGAACGGAAGCGTTTAAGTAAGTTAGATTATGTTTAAGACAATCAAAGATATGAAATCATATTAACTTTAATTTCAAGACACTTGACATCACAAACCAATGTAGAATTTAAAACACCAAGTCTCCAATAAAAATATAAATATTTTCCAATTAAGGATTTATTTCTCTAGACTTACCCATAGCTTTCGTCTCCTCCCGTTTAGCGTTCAGTAAAGAAAATTTGAACTTCGCTCTGACTTCACTTTTTGGACAACTAACTAGTAGCAAATACAGTGATAGATAATCTTTACTTTCATCATCAAGTCCCTTAGGATTGACCCGCAGGCACCTAAAGATGAAGAGAGATGGAAAAACCTTATCACTTTTGAGCATAACAGCATTATAACACATATGAATATGGCTGCTCACCATTTCATCTTATCATTGGGCCCTGAGGAGAAGGTAGAGCTCTTCAATACTTCACCCATCTCTTCTCGACAGAAGCTGAAGTTGTTTATGGTCCACATGTAGGAAAATTTCACTACCTTGACCTATAAAATCACCACAGATTACCATCAGTGAAAGCTGATAACTGCCAGCACACAATAACGTGGAGTCATTCCTAGTCAGCAACAAAACAAATGCTCTGAAAACACACACACTTCCTCTAGTTTTTATCAACATCTGAATTCACTTCTTAAACAACCATACAGCTCCGGATCAACTTTGCATTGCGTTTGCCTGGGGTTAAAACCTACCCATCGGAAATTTGTCTCAGTATCATTTTACCATATCTGATAAACCAGCATGACCACATTATGATGACTGCTTGAGTTTTATTATCACTTGCACAATAACGTGTCACCCTATCTACTTTAATGCTCTGATTACCCTTCATTAGATCAAACTGTGCACAGTGCCGTAACAAGCAAAAAAATCAAAACATATGCATTTGCTGAAGCTACACTTATCATTTCCTAAAGCTACATAAAAAAAAATTAAAATAAGTCAAAATTCAAGTCATATTTACAAGTTTCTCTTTTCATTCTTAACAAGCAGCTTTACAGAAAATCGTGATGTTAATGTTTATAATATCTTAGTATCTCCATGCATTGTTCGTATAGTGAGGACAAAATTAATATACATTTTTAAATGCAGTCTTTCAAAGTATACTCTATTTCAGTAGTTTCCAACCACAACTGAAAAACATTTTGCAACAGTTTCACAGAGCAGCATGCAGCAGATTTTGTTTTGTGTGAAAATATGGCAAAACCCAGTGATAGCAGTGACAAGGCATTAGAAAGGTCCATATCCAACTTTGTTTGAAAGTTCAAGGGTTTACTTTGTTTCTCACCAAAAGTTATGAATGACAATAAAGTCTTAAGACTCAACATGATCAATTGAAATGAAATCCCAATCGCGATTAATCAAAAGCTGTGATTGTCATGCACATCTTGTCAGGGAAGCATATTTGTGTGATCAGTAGTTAATGTCCTCCAAAGCCCAGAGGGCACACTTGTGCACAAAAAAAAAGCAAAACACCTAGGAAAGCCCTATAGCAGTTGTTGAATAAACAGAAGATTTAACAGCTTTAATTGATTCAGAGTGACTAATGATCATATGACTATGAAATCATCTCACAGAAGTTTTGAAGTTAGTTGAGCAAAAACATGTTATTAAAAGTAGTATTTTCTTTGCTCGTATTACACAAATCCTACCTCGACTAGTACTGCGTCACATCTGTCATTGAAATAACGACAAAGGTAGATCAAAAGGCCTGCCGTCACAGGTGGAAAAAATCCTAGAGGAAACACTGAGCCGACTAAAATTATGATTACTGATATGTTGAGTCCTAACATGAGATGATTGTCATTACGGCATCATAGATGCTATCATTACGTTGTAGCGTTAATAAATAGGCGATTCGTTTTTTTTTTTTACCGGTTTACTGAAGCGAACCATGCGAAAGATCTGGCTCACAGAAAATACACGAACTTCCCATCACTAACATATAGTAAATACAGTGTGTATGTATATATATATATATATATATATATATATATATATATATATATATATATAGTGTGTGTGTGTGTGTGTGTGTGTGTGTGTGTGTGTGTGTGTGTGTGGTGTGTGTGTGTGTGTGTGTGTGTGTGTGTGTATATATATATATATATATATATATATATATATATATATATATATATATATATATATATATATATATATATATATATATGTATATGTATATACAGGCAGTGCAGAATTATTAGGCAAATAAGTATTTTGACCACATCATCCTCTTTATGCATGTTGTCTTACTCCAAGCTGTATAGGCTCGAAAGCCTACTACCAATTAAGCATATTAGGTGATGTGCATCTCTGTAATGAGAAGGGGTGTGGTCTAATGACATCAACACCCTATATCAGGTGTGCATAATTATTAGGCAAAAGAAGGACTTGACAGGCTCCGAAAAGTCAAAAATAGTGAGATATCTTGCAGAGGGATGCAGCACTCTTAAAATTGCCAAGCTTCTGAAGCGTGATCATTGAACAATCAAGCGTTTCATTCAAAATAGTCAACGGTCACAAGAAGCGTGTGGAAAAACCAAGGCGCAAAATAAACTGCCCATGAACTGAGAAAAGTCAAGCGTACAGCTGTCAAAATGTCAAGATGCCACTTGCCACCAGTTTTGCCATATTTCAGAGCTGCAACATCACTGGAGTGGCCAAAAGCACAAGGTGTGCAATACTCAGAGACATGGCCAAGGTAAGAAAGGCTGAAAAACGACCACCACTGAACAAGACACACAAGCTGAAACGTCAAGACTGGGCCAAGAAATATCTCAAGACTGATTTTTCTAAGGTTTTATGGACTGATAAAACGAGAGTGAGTCTTGATGGGCCCGTGGCTGGATCGGTAAAGGGCAGAGAGCTCCAGTCCGACTCAGACGCCAGCAAGATGGATGTGGAGTACTGGTTTGGGCCGGTATCATCAAAGACGAGCTTGTGGGGCCTTTTCGGGTTGAGGACGAAAGTCAAGCTCAACTCCCAGTCCTACTGCCAGTTTCTGGAAGACACCTTCTTCAAGCAGTGGTACGGGAAGAAGTCTGCATCCTTCAAGAAAAACATGATTTTCATGCAGGACAATGCTCCATCACACACGAAGTACTCCACAGCATGGCTGGCAAGAAAGGGTCTAAAAGAAGAACCTGTGGTCCATCATCAAATGTGAGATTTACAAGAAGGGAAAACAGTACACCTCTCTGAACAGTGTCTGGGAGGCTGTGGTTGCTGCTGCACGCAATGTTGTTGGTGAACAGATCAAAACACTGACAGAATCCATGGATGGCAGGCTTTTGAGTGTTGTTGGTGAACAGATCAAAACACTGACAGAATCCATGGATGGCAGGCTTTTGAGTGTCCTTGCAAAGAAAGGTGGCTATATTGGTCACTGATTTGTTTTGGAATGTCAGAAATGTATATTTGTGAATGTTGAGATGTTATATTGGTTTCACTGGTGAAAATAAATAGTTGAAATGGGTATATATTTGTTTTTTGTTAAGTTGCCTAATAATTGTGCACAGTAATAGTCACCTGCACACACAGATATCCTCCTTAAATAGCTAAATCTAAAAACTAACTAAAAACTACTTCCAAAAATATTCAGCTTTGATATTAATGAGTTTTTTAGGTTCATGGTTGTTGTTCAATAATAAATTTAATCCTCAAAAATACAACTTGCCTATTAATTCTGCACTCCCTGTATATATATATATATATATATATATATATATATATATATATATATATATATATATATATATATATATATATATAAATAATCGTGATTATGATTTTTCTCATAATCGAGCAGCCCTATCACAGACTGATAAAATCAAATTCTAAAACCAATTTCTTTGTGTAAACTATTAATGCACTACTGTACTGTGTAGTAAATGCTGCTTCATCTGAATGCATGACAAAATATGCATGAAAATTGCCTTTGATTAATCGGCCAACCCTAATTTACCCATAAATACATCGGTTGTGTCAAAAGAAGCATACTCTCGAGCAGGTATTCATATTAAATGACTTCACAAACACTAAAAAAGTACATTCTATATACAGTGCTTAGCATATATGAGCACACCCCATTTTGAAATTTTTTTATGCATTTCTCAGTGAATATGGGTAATATATATTGGTGCATTTGAACAAAACAGATTTATTAAACAGATATATTTATTAAAATAATATTTTAGTCACAGAACATCTTTAGAAATGGAAAGATAATACAATTCAATTCATGAAAATATTGCAAAAAAAATTACAAACTACAACTGTTCAAAGTTTTATATATTTTTTGTTTCTCTTGATTTTTGATATTTTTGAAAATTTTATTTCATATTTTTCCCTAACATATTAATTTGGGCTTCTAATTATTGAACCATTATATTTTAAGTTTTTTTGTTAGATTATCTCCAGATTTGGCTTCAGTACTGACTAAACTAATGTATATGCACAAATATAATATTGTAAAGCATCCTATAGGAAATATTAATTTAAATGAGAGATTTGTGGGGGGTGTACTCCTATACGCTGAGCACTACATGAATATGTGTATTACTAATGTAATCTGGACACATACCATATAAGCAATGTTGTCACCCTGGTACTTTTTGGACAACAACAACAACGACCAGAACAACAGACCAACAACAACCAAAAAATAAATAAATCTGATTAATTTCACCATTACATGAATTCAAAATAAATTGTTTCAGTTCTTGGCTAAGTGTGTGCTGGATTTTCCGTTTAAGGTCAGAATTCTCCTGCATCACTAAATGTATGTAATACAGTTTCCATTTTGCAAATATGTAAACAAACTAACAGGTGAGAACTGCCATATAAAATTCTTCACAAACACTTCAGTAAAGTCTGGAAATGGTGGCTTCAGTCCATCTCACCTGGGTATAGCACCAGCTCTCAGCCACAGGCCCGCTGGACATCTCCCCTGGAGGAGGAGGGGTTGGGACCCCCGACATCGCCAGCTCTCTCCCTACTATCAGAAGCGCTGACTGTCCCAAAGCGTTCACCACTTAACCTTTATGGAAACATAGAGCAAAGGCATCGTATAAGAAAAATAAATGACAGCAATTTCTGCCTCTCCTCCTGACCTGAAAATATCAAATCTTCGACTTTGCCACCAGCAAGCCATTTTATGGTCAAATGAGAGCCATCGCCAACCCCTTCTCAGGGCACAGAATCTATCAAAACACATTTAGGTGTCAAAGTGGAGGAAGGAAATGAAAGAATATAAGCTTTATGAAACCTGTGACACCGGAAGCATGCAGTATGACAATCCAGCCTGTAGTGTGACAGAACATCACCACAAAAATGTGTTCCAAATCCATGAAAATGCTTACAAGAAGCAATCGGTCTAAAAATAGCTGTGCTTGACGGCAAAAAAAAAAAAAAAACACCAGAACGAGTTAAGTCTGATGTAGTGACTAAAACGGCTTGTTGGCACAGGCCTGATAGGCAGGTCTGAACCTGCCCTTGTTGACAAGGTGTAGTCAAGGGCACATTTAGTTGAATTTAGGTAAACTAACGAACAAATTCACCCGACAACATTTCACTCTTAACTACTTTGACTTTACAGAAGTATATATGAGTAAAAATGATGAAGCACACCAGCCTGCAACTCACCTAAACTTCAATAAATATCTCGACTTTCATTTCTTGGTGCCACTGTATCAGGTAAACACTGAAGAAACTAGCTTGTGTTTTACTGTGGCATTACAGCATGATCCAAGGGCTTCTCATCCCAACCTGCGAATATAAATACATATATTTCATTCAATAAACTTTCAGTCCTCTTAAATATTCAGTCATTAATATAAATAAGATTAAAACAGCATTACATTATGAGGACTGATACTTACTGAAACCACATTTTTAATACTACACATACACATATATATATATATATATATATATATATATATATATATATATATATATATATATATATATATATATATCCAGTATGACTTCTGAATAGCGTTAATTGAGTTATACCAGACTACCTATAAGCACTATTAGGTTATTTACATTTCAACTTAAGTTCAGCGAGTTCAAATCCGGATTGACTGCGCTAAAATGGAGCTGACAACCAATTGAACTAAATCAACTTACATTAAAATGTTTGCTACACAAATTCCAGATCATTTTGTAGAGTTTTGTACATTTGTTTAGATCAGATTGTTTTCTGGGCTTGGTCAATATGGCAAAAGAATCTGGTTAGCCTTGATGCAAACACCAAATCTAATTAAAAGATCTGCGGTCTTCTATTGTTTAATATCGGATAAATATCATTAACTGAAAGCCCACTATATCAGTGAAACCACCTAGTCTTATATGGACAAAAAGGTTTCAAGCCTTTTGTTTGAGCTAGTCAGATTCTTGTCGGCTAGTTGGCTATGTGGTTAGCAAGCTAAACTATATCCTCAACACTGACAAAAGTAGATCAGTTAAAGCACAAACCTTTCCTCGCCATTCTGTCAATAATGTTAAAGTCAGGGTTCGGACGGTCCTTGTGGATGTGCTAAGTTTAATCGGCACTATTTAAGACTGAAGTGTATTTGTGTCTTTTCAAAAACAGCCCATCACAGTAGCTTGCAGTGTGTGCTGCTTATCCTGCCAATGAAGGAAGCGAAAACCCAGGAGCGTGACCACACTTCAGCGCGCACAACACGTTCCCGCGGCTGTACGTTATCCCGCCGGCCGGGGGCGCGCCTCGGCCCAACAACACATATGTGTCGGTTAAAGATAAACGGATATACAAGATAGCGAGCAAGGAAAAAAAAAAGATAGCGAGCAAGACGTTGCGAATGTATTGTATACATATTTGTCTAATGCAACTAAATATGATGAACGCTAAAATGAATGTTAAAATAATGGGAAAATGCAGCGTTTGTGCAGATTAGAAATCTGTCAGTGCTTACCAGTAGTCATGTTTGATTGGCTATAACTGGCAAGCGTTGAGAAATGTAACACTTCTTCACAGCTACGATTTATATCTACTTAATCCAATTTATCAATTCAGTCTTTAAAACAAATCATTTTTATTAATTTTATTTGGTGTTTCAGATCTGCTCGCAGATGATAGGCTTAATGCTGTAAAATGTACAGTCAGGAGTTCATGTTGTTAGTCTTTTTTCTCTATTTGTTTTTTTTACACTGCATTATGCAAATCACCAAGGACCACTGTTTTCTTTTAAAATCTAAATGCTCACCTGAAGAAAAATGGACATCTAAAAGACCCTATGGTGAGTAATTTAACAGCATACTCGTTCATTCATTCATTAATTCATTCATTCATTCATTCATTTTCTTTTCAGCTTAGTCCCTTTATTTATCTGGGGTTGCCACAGTGGAATGAACCGCCAACTTATCCAGCATATGTTTTACGCACCAAATGCCCTTTCAGCTACAACCCATCACTGGGAAACATCCATACACACTCATTCACACACATACACTACTGTCCATTTCAGCATATCCAATTCACCTATACCACATGTCTTTGGACTTGTGGGGAAAACCGGAGCACCCGGAGAAAACCCACACGAGCACGGGTTAACAGCATACTTTCTAAAATTAATTTGTAATAAATTATGTTAATTGCATAAAAATAATAAATAAAATAAAACTATTTAAATAAATTATTCAAATAATTAAAATGATTAATAAAATCATTAAAAATAAATAAATATGAAGAGTTTAGATCAGGGGTGTCAAACTCAGCTCCTAGAGGGCCGCTGCCCTGCACAGTTTAGTTCCAACCCTGTTTCAACACACTTAAGCTGCAATCACACTAGAGTTTGATAATGCAAAATTCTGTCGTGCGGCGCTGCGAAAAGGGGCGGGATTAAACAAGATGATTAGACATTTAAAAAAGCGAGCGATTGACACCTGTGGTTTAGATGCAAAAAACCTCTATGTGTCTTTCAATGTTTTCTTCTACAATTAGCATTTTTCTCTGACTCGTGTGTAGGCTCAGAAATTGAACATAAACATGGGAGGCTGAGAAAAATGCTCATTTTAGGAGAACATTTCAGATAGCATAGAGGCTTTTGCATCTGAAATCTTCATAAATTTTAATGAAACTAGCACATTCTACAGCTTTATTATTTCACAAACCCAATGCTGTTTTTCGGTTTATTTGAATTTCCACCTTTTAAATGAAGAAGAAAGGCTTATTTCCCCAATACATACATTTAAGAAAACTAAATTCAGTTGACAGAAGTAGCATAATAATTATAAAAATTTTGCATGTTCTCCCTGTGTTTGGGTTTCCTCCGGGTGCTCTGGTTTCCCCCACGATCCAAAGACATGCGCTAAAGGTAAATTGGGTAAACAAAACTAGCCGTAGTGTACATGTTTGAATGTGAGATTGTATGAGTGTTTCCCAGTACTGGGGTACGGCTGGAAGGGCATCCGTTGCGTAAAACATATGCTGGAATAGTTGGCGGTTCATTCCGCTGTGATAAATCAGAGACTAGTCAAAGCAAAATTAATGAATAATGAATAAAAATGTAAAAATGTTAGTGGTACAACACTTAAACATTAGACTGTTTATGAAAAAATATTATTCCCTTGAAAAAAAAAAACAATTCAGCCTCTCATTTAAAATCAGCCATGCTTATGCAATTACCCAACAACTGTACTAGAATTTATTTCATTAGTTTGTACATATTTTTGTAATAAATAAATTGTTTTAAATGTCCTCCAGGACACATACAATCTTTAAAAAAGCAAAACAAGCGTCATGATTAATCTGTGCTTGTGTGGCAGCTTGTGCAGTGAGCTTCAGCAGTTGAGTGCAGATGACTCTTTCCTCACGCTGTCCTCCGCACTGCTCTCATGTCATTCTCCTGACAAACAAAAAAGAGCTTTGGGTAAGCCACTCCGAAACAATGTGCTGTGATTATACCCTGGAGGCCTGTGATAACTAATTCCCATTCACATCAGCACTACTGAAATGATACACCATTTTCACATTGGCCCCATGGTTTCCAGAGCTAGTGTTTCACGGTTAATATGGCTTGATCATGAGGCCGACTTCTTTGTTAACAGAGAATAGTAAAGGCATTACATTTTGAGAGAGGCGTCTGTTCTTCGTTTCATCACATGCTGAACAATGTCCTTTAATAAAATTACTAGCAAAGTCTTTGAAAATTCATTCCGCACTATGCTTTCTCGTCACTAAAACTGTGCACATTAGCCATTTGCTTTGCCTGTGAACATGTTGCTTTCGAGTAAAACGGAACCTTAACTAATGTTACATCTTTTTTTTTTTTTTTGCTCAATGAGTTTAAATGATTCTCAACAGATGGAGAGAAAAGCATTTTGCATTCATCAACACCTCCAGAATGATGGCTACTCAATATTCACAAATACTGTAAAGTTGCAGACTGAAAACAAGTGCAAATCAGAGCAATGGAGATGAAGAATAATGTCTTAATTGCACAGATCAGCCATTCTCTTTTTTAACACTCGGGAGTTTGAAACGAAGATCTGCTGCTGACAAGGGCCAAGGTCACAACGCATGTGAATACAGTAAATGATCATTATACATTTTGACAGGCATCAAAGTGTCTAATTGTGTGTCTTATTCTTGGTTGTTGCTTTAAACTTGTTCTATAGTAATTATAGCCTAAGATAAGGGAAGTAATCTGTGTACTGGAGCTGCTATCTACAGTTAACTGTGGTTTTGAATGGACCTTTCAGCAGGTGGGCGACACGTCCTCCTAATATTCAGATTACTGGTCAGCCAAGGTGGGATGTAGGTTTCTAAAACATTTAAATTTAGTACAACGTTGGCAGCAAACTTTAAAAGTTTGAGGTCAGATTTGGTTGCTTTCTATATATTTAAAAATATATATATATTTCTGCTGTGATTTTTTTATATTTGTACTTTTTTATTTAATTACTGATTGCATTGATAGTGTCATTGTTTTTGCCATTATTATTTTTTTAAGTAATAAATGGTAGCAACACTTAATGTTGTAATTTAAAGCATTTCTTAAAATAACTTTTACATTTACATTTATTTTAAAACAACATAATCCCATTGTTTTCCAACTTCTGAGGAGTCAAGAATGCAAAATTTGGCAGAATAGCCCTGATTAACAATCACAACAAATAAAAACATTCGTTATTCAGACCAATTGTCATTTTCTGGAAAAAAAAAAGTGGGTGACGCAGTGGCGCAGTAGGTAGTGCTGTCGCCTCACAGCAAGAAGGTCTCTGGTATGAGCCTCGGCTGGGTCAGTTGGCGTTTCTGTGCGGAGTTTGCATGTTCTCCCTGCATTCACGTGGGTTTCCTCCACAGTTCAAAGACATGGGGTACAGGTGAATTGGGTTGGCTAAATTGTCTGTAGTGTATGTGTGTGAATGAGTGTGTATGGATGTTTCCCAGAGATGGGTTGCAGCTGGAAGGGCATCTGCTGTGTAAAATGAGTGCTGGATAAGTTGGGGGTTCATTCTGCTGTGGCGACCCCAGATTAATAAAGGGACTAAGCCGAAAAGAAAATGAATGAATGAATGAATGAATGGAAAAAAAGCTGTAGTCAAAATGACATTTATTTCTTACTAAAATTTGGAAGACATGTCGTCAGACCTTGTAAATAATGATAAAAAAACATTTTATCTAATAAATTGGTAAACTCAGAGAAACTAAGATTTTTCTGAGAACTGACCATTAAGCTTACAGAGTAACGACAAGACATTGATAATGCTGTGAAATATTTGCTTTATAGATATGTCTTAATCATGAAAAATTGCATAATGGTTTCAAGGTTTAAGATATTGTAAAACTTTTTTAATTAAATAATTTCATTATATCATATAAAAAAGAATTTCTTAAAGATCATGTGACACTGTATCTTGGAGTATGGAGGCTGCAAATTAGTTACTTTACTTAAAAGTGAATAAACACATTGCCTTAAAAGGGAAAAGTTGGCTTAAAAAGCAAGTAAACTCGTAACTTGGAAATGTTAAGCATGTAGTTCATTTACTTATTTTTTTTACTCACTTTTTAAAGTAAAGTCCATTAATCACTTTAAAAGCAACAGTTTTGTTTTACCTTTACTACTACTATTACTACTACAGTACTACTACTATTATATACACGTTTACAAGCCAACATCCAGTTACAGCCCCCTGCTGGCAACAGGAATTTACATGTTTTACATTGTAACAAACTCCTCCTTGAAATTTTATCAGATAGAATTAATGTTATGTCTTTCTAATCCAAAGGCCCTGTGTGATGTGATATTATGAAGATCTAGAGTTTTCACTGAAGGGCATGTATGTGGTGGACTGACAAAATATCGCCATGGAGGAGGAAATACTTAGAACTTAGCCACACTATGGCCCAATCCCAATTCTATTTTGTACCCCTAACCCTTCCCCTTGGCCCTTAAAACCGAGTGTGAAGGGGAAGGGCTTCAAAATTTACCCCTAAGAATTGGGACAGCACTACAGCACCTGCACACATCATCATATGTCATCACGATCTCTTGCTTTATATGAGATCAGACGATGGCGACTGCTGTAGTGACTCCAGTTGTGTTATTTTTTGGTATTTATCTTCAGAAAACCACTGAAGGCATATATTATGTTATCATAACGATATAATGTGGCAATAAGATCATCTTAATTATACTGTGCATTTAACACAGTGGCCATATTCATCTATGAAAACACACCAAAAACAACATTAACATTATAGCAGACACTGTAAAAAGGTCATTCCCAGCCGCTAGACTTTTCTGACAGGGTATTTGAGTGTCACAGAGTGACGGAATGTTGTGGGGCTGCTACAGGAGCTATTATCATGGATTATAGATCGCGAAATTTAGCTCTTTTCATTTTAGCCTTTTTTTTTTTTTTTTAAACCATGACAGTAAAACACGTATGCGGTTATGAATATATTTGTGTTTGTTTGTTGTAAAATGTGTAACAATGACAAAAAATACTAATCTGTGGATCTCCTTACTTCCGGGTGCTGCTATCCTGCTGTTGTGGCTGGTGTATTCTGGGAAATTTTCTTACCCCTTAGTTTCGAATGCGGTCCTGAAAAATCTTCCTTCGAGGGGCTATTCACCCCTTCCCCTTAGCCCTATGTCTTCAAGCTAAAGAGAATTGGGACACCCCTACCCCTTCACGGGAACGTGCAAAACGAGGGTAAGGGGAAGGGCTAACGGGTAGAATTGGGAATGGGCCTATATCCGACCTGCCTCAAAATTCCCAAGTTCGATAAGATTCCTCTCCTGAAGACATCAACATGCCAATACACCGTTACAGTCATAGCGCCTTCTGACAGAAGGAAGTTTGGCATAAATCAGTGATTTTTTAAAAAAAAAAAAATATTTATCAGCTTAAATTATTATTGTCCACTCCTCTCTGTCATTCTAAGGCCACCGGGTGGCGATGAGCCCGAGTGTGAGGTCCCTTTTATTGCTGCTTGCAGCTTTAATTATTATTATTATTATCATTATCATTATCATTATTATTCTAATTATTATTATGTATTATTATTATTATCATTATTATTATTATTATTATGGGAACTTTATCTCTGTTCTGTCAACCTTTTTAGGTTGAACAATAATAATAGTTTAACTAAGTTGACTTTTATAGACTATTTAAATATTTTTACTTGTTTAAAACAATTATGTTACATAAGAAATTATATAAAATACAAATGGCTATTTTTTTTAAAAAGTGACTTTGTTAAACTTTGCAACATTAAAACAGTGATCAATTCAATTTTTTACATAAACTAAAAACATTCATGAATCACAAAACTGTTAAATGGATATATGTACAGTGTAAATCTAAATATTTCATCAAATACATGATGAAATAAGCTATTTATCAAAATTCACTAGTATGGCAGACAGTCCAGTCCCACTCAGAAAAGCATTTACTGAAAGATATATAGAATGACAGCTCTATATAGAAAGTGCATCTAACATCTGTGCCACATCTTGGCGTCAGTGCTATCAAGACATTGCTATTATTATTTTTGATATGTAGCAAAAAGCTCCCTCAAGCTGAATGGCAGGATATGTGTAATGATGACCATGGAAAACAAGGGTACTGTGAGCATCTGACCCAGGCCTGACCTAATCAGACGTCAGATGACAGCAAAACACAGACTTTCTATCAGTTCTTCAAGCCAAGTGAATGAACATTGATGAATTCTGAATGCTTTCTTTCTCTCAGTCTTCTCTTTGTATTCTCTCTGTGAGTCACAGTGAGCAGTACTTTCTGTTATTCATTAAAGCTGTCACAAAAAAAAAAAAACAAGACATACTGTAATTTTAGCTAATGCTTTGATTTAGACATTGTTATTCTTGCCTTGACCTGTTTGGACCTTAGTCAGGATAATTCAGAGCAATTTAGACTTGCTTGGCAACTATCTAAATGTAAAGAATACAATATGAGCCAGAGTATTATGGGATTGTGTTAAATTATATTCAAAACATAGAAAAAAAATATTTATCTGCCTTTATTTTTTAATGTTACACTCTAAAGTTTAGAGTCTAAACTTTCTGGGTTGCTGTAACCCAATGTTGAACTAACAAGCAACAACTGTATTAATATTTCCATTAACTTACATTAACACAGATAAATAAACACTGTAATAAATGTGTTGTTCATTGTTTGTTCCTGTTAGTAAATACATCAATAACTTTAGCTGCATGCCAAATGGCACACTATAATCACTCTCGTAGGAGAATTTTGCTTTCACAATCCAAAATAAATAAAGTAATCCAACATCAGTGCCCGAAAGCTCTGCCCTTTATGCTACGAGAGCAAAGCTGCGATCGTTGAGTGCGTAAAGAGTCCGACAGTTCACACTTCATTTTAACAGTTGAATGAGTGCATCATCAAGGTATTTAAAGTGCACTTATTCCTTTTAGAGTTTTCAGTGTGAATGCACTACTTACACTATTTATACTACATAACGGTGTAGAATAGTGCATAAGTATGCAATTTGGGATGCACCTTATGTTCCATATTTTAAGTTTTACCATTTTTTTTAATTCAATTTAAACTACACTTTTTAACACATTTTTGTCCATTTTGACCCAACATTGAGTTCCAATAACCTAGCAATATGCATACTGCATTATATGCAGATACTTTAATGTAAATTGACTGTTTTTACTAAACATAATTTTTACTTTCAAAAACTATAAATATGATATATAGATATTTCTTTTTCCAGTGTTTCACCACAAATTATATTGTATTCATAAACTACAATATTTAATTCCCAATAAGTTACATTGCATCGGCATGCCAACTAATTCTCATTAGATTATAAGTAGACTGTTAGGTTAGGGTTGGGGTTAGTGTAAGTTGACATGTATTTGCTAAGTTTCTTATAGTCAGTTAAATGTCTGTTGAAGGAGCAGTATCAACAGATATTGAGCAGACCGTCTACTAATACTCAAATAGACCATCAAAATAAAGTGTTACCAAGTTATGTTGTAATTCAGAATCTTTACTCTTAAATCTCAAAAGACAATCCAAAAATATCCAACAACCACAAAAGTCACATGTATTATTCACCACAAATTATATTGCTATTCAACATTTTTACTTCCAAAAACCACAAATATTGCAAATAACATCAACAAAACATATTAAATGTTGTTTCATTCATTCTAAAATGCACAATCCAGTGTTCGTCATTCAGAATCAGACCTTAGAACACAAGAAAACACGACCACAATAACTATATTCTCAACATGCAATGCCCACACCTAACCCCACTTCTAACCCTACACCTCACTAGGCATGGGACGATTACCATTTTCAAGGTATACCGCGGTTTGGAAAAGTCAAGGTTTTAAAACCGCCAAAATGTTGTGCTATACAATTCCCAAGGTATGTGTACTTTTTTTTTGTTATTTAGGACAACAGTCTCTCCAGCAGAAAATATATCCAAAGATGTCATTTTAAATAGTAAAGAATATGTGCTTTTGAATCTAATGAAGACAGCAGGTCAATGATTCATTTGAAATATTTAGCCTGACATGTTTACTGCTCCAAAATATTATAAATATTTCTCAAAATAAAATATATTATATATAATATATTTCAAAAACAGTTAACAATAGATTTCAGAAACTTGAAACATTAGAAAAAATGGACATGTTGTTACAATCTGCATTTTAAAGAAGAGAGAAAGAGGAGAACAAAACTAAAACATATAAATTAAATAAAGTAAATTTAAAAAATTTAAAAAAGAGACCAGAGGGAAAATTATATGAGGTTATACATTGCATCCATTTTTATTTTTTAATGTATTATTTTTATTAGTTAAGCTTATATGGTACTGTCAGTGTCAGGTGAACGAACAATTCAAATTTGAAGAAATGCCAGAAGAAGTGTGCAGAGCTAATCATAGATAAAACACCAGGTAAACAATAAAGGATTATTTTCTCGTTCTTAGTAGCATTGCATTGTACAGTAGTGTTCTAGTTATGACTTAAATGTCGTGGTGTGATCAACATTTGGGCTAGTTGTAGATGTTTGAAAGCATCTCATAAATTTTTTGATATGATAATTTTTGGGGGGGTTTCACCTTTAAGGTATAGGAAAGTGTAGAGTATTGACAGGAAAGCATGGGGAGCAGAGAGAGGAGAAGGATCGGCATAGGACCACGAGGCAGGAATCAAACTCAGGTCGCCGTGAGTACTGGAGTGCATGTGTCGATGCACTAACCACTACACCACTGGTGCCAACATCTCGTAACATTTTAATGTTATTTTGGCAAATTGAATGAAATGAGGCAACGCAGTGGCGCAGTAGGTAGTGCTGTTGCCTCACAGCAAGAACGTCGCTGGGTCACAGGTTCGAACCTCGGCTGGGCTGGGTCAGTTGGCGTTTCTGTGTGGAGTTTGCATGTTCTCCCTGCTTTTGCGTGGGTTGCCTCCGGGTGCTCCGGTTTCCCCCACAGTCCAAAGACATGCGGTACAGGTGAATTGGGTAAGCTAAATTGTCCATAGTGTATGAGTGTGAATGTGTGTGTGGAAGTTCCCAGAGATGGGTTGCGGCTGGAAGGGCATCCGCTGCGTAAAATCGTGCTGGATAAGTTGGCGGTTCATTCCGCTGTTGTGACCCCGCAAGGGACAAAGCCGACAAGAAAATGAATGAATGAATGAATGAATGAAATGACTCGAAAATAGATTTGTTTTTCTCGATGAACAAGATTCAAAGGTCTGAGTAAAATGATCTGAACTTCCCGTCACTATGCGGGGGTATGAATGAAATGTTCCTGAATGAAAGTGAAACTGCAAAACTGCAGTTAAAGTCAAAAAATATAAAATGAAATGCCGGAAATCACATGAAACTCCAGAGGAAACGTGAATAGCAATTACGTTAATCAAATTATTTGCTATAACATGTAAAACGGGATCATGGAAGGAACGTTCAAAAAGTAACTCATGTAAACACCTTAATCAAATTATTGAGATTAAGGCAAATAATTGGATTACTGATGTCCATGTAAAAGTAGTCATTGTGTTCAAAGTGGAAAAAAGTTTTTGTTTTTTACACAGACATTTAAAAAGAATACAGTGAAACTAAGATATTTTTATCAAAGGTTATCATATCATATCATATATCAGAATCTTGCCCATGCCTACCCCTCACAGTGACATCACTAGCTCCATTGAGTGTCTGACATCGCAAGTCTGAGATATGCAGTCTCAGCTAACATATGCAAAGCTGCACCCATACTACTTGAGATATATGCATTAAAACACCAATAGTGTCTATGCAGTCTTGCTCTCTTGAAGTAAAATTTACAAATTTGTGTGAAAATTCCAGACTGCAGATTTTGTGACAGGTACAGTATAACCTTACAGGAAAATGAGTTGTTCTTCTTATTGGACAGAGCATTTAATTGTCCCTCAATCCAGCAATGTCCCTTTCAAAGTCTAAGTCGAATCTAATTGAAATGCATTCAATTGGAGTTTGGTAGAAAAGACTAAAGATGAAGGACGTGCAGTTCAGTCTTGGCGTGAAAAGGAATGACCTGTCTATGAGGTGAGACAAAAAAATGAAGCAGCTGATATATTTATCCAATACACACACATCTAATTTAGATGTAGTCTCCGTGCATCCATCATTATATGCAAATTAAGCAGCAATATGTTTCCTTTTCAGTGTGGACAGGCAGTGATGTGCACAGCTGGATCAGTGGGAGCCACACAGAACATTTCACACCCGAGTTAGCAGAGCTTCACACACACACACACACACACACACACACACACACACACACACACACACACACACACACACACACGCTAACAGCTCTCTGCATGTATAATGAGCTTGATCCTGCTAAATCTATCATTCCCAGAGTCCATGCATGCAGCCCCTTTAATCCCTTTAACAACTGTGTTGGCTGTGTAGAAGCACGGCAGAGACTGGCCCAGTGTTCAGATCATCTGAGCGCTCCTTCTCCGCTTAATCCACCGACCAACTCAGCATTAGAGACATTTACAGATTCCACCAAATCAATGGTTTAAGCCGCCGAATAAACATTAGACATTATTTTGACAATATTTTAAGAGATGGGCTCAACAAAATGCACACTTTCACAATCATAATGCGTTAAAATAGAACTGTGCACCAACCTTGAAATGTTGACTTGACTGGATTAATTTACATACTGCACCTCATCCTGCTGTGTGTTAAAAAAGAATTTGACTTCAATGTAAACAAGGGTTGCAGGCATTATGCATTCAGTGGTTATTTCCTTGCAAGTACAAATCTGTTGACTTCAAAGGAGAAAATAAAGATACAATAATATTATGGAAATGGAATGTGTTTTCTTTATATATATATATATATATATATATATATATATATATATATATATATATATATATATATATATATATATATATATATATGTGTGTGTGTGTGTGTGTGTGTATATATTGTAAGAGCCAGTTATGCATAATTCATTTGTGATAATAATTTAGTTAAAAAGGTTAAAACATGGTGAAAATTGATATTTAAATATAATAAGAATTCATAGTGATTGTATTATCTAAAATGCATAACTTAATAATTAATACATTTTAAAAACTTTTACTTTGGTAATTTTGGCTTCCGACAGTAATACGTCATGAGGTCATTTGTACGTTTAAGTCAGATTGCAGTTATGGATGTTGGAAGCAACACAGTTTTTTGACCGAGCATCGAGTCTATTCTATCTTTGTATTTTTGTTTGCATTTCTTCAGTAAACCCTTTTTAAATGAAGATTCGGTCTTACTCGCGTTTTTTCAAATACTGGTTGTTGGAATAGAACCTGCAAAAGGTGGTACATAAGGATGTGCACGAAAGGTGTGCCACTATACATATATATACATACAGTTTAAGTCAGAATTATTAGCCCCCCTCTTTATTTTTTTCCCCAATTCCTGTTTAATGGAGAGAAGAATCTTTCTACACATTTCTAATCATAATAGTTTTAATAACTCATCTCTAATAACTGATTTATTTTCTCTTTGCCATAATGACAGTAAATAATAGTATACTAGATATTTTTTCAAGACACTTCTATACAGCTTAAAGTGACATTTAAAGGCTTAAGTAGGTTAATTAGGTTAACTAGCCAGGTTAGGGTAATTAGGCAAGTTATAGTATAAGGATGGTTTGTTCTGTAGACAATTTAAAAAATATATATATAGCTTAAATGGGCTAATAATTTTGACCTTAAAATGGCTTTTAAAAAAAATTAAAAACTATTCTATTCTAGCCAAAATAAAACAAATAAGACTTTCTCCAGAAGAAAAAATATTATCAGACATATTGTGAACATTTCCTTGCTCTGTTAATCATAATTTGGGAAATATTTAAAAAAGAAAAATAAATTCCAAGGGGGGCTAATAATTCTGACTTTAACTACATATATATATATATATATATATATATATATATATATATATATATATATATATATATATATATATATATATATATTATAGGTGGGCATAGATTAATTTTTTTAATCTAGATTAATCTAGATTAATTTCAAAATTAATCTAGATTAATCTAGATTAAAATGGCTCATTTGAATTCTGCCGAAGGTATTCAGAATATGTATGTTACCCAAATAATAAGTCTTTGAGAACGGGTTTCTCAAGCCAGGTGTCGCATTAGACCAGTGTCTCATCTCCAAAATGTTTCCAAAATGCATCACAAACTGCTTGAGAAACTGTTCTACTATGATAATTGGTGATGAAAATAAATGATGTTCAATAAGATGTGTTTACTTACTTGTGTTTACTAACTGTTTATTCAGTTAAACATGAATGTTGAACTGTAGGCCTACATAAGCTCCAAACAGCGAATTCTGATGAGCTTAACCAGACTAAAGTCAGCACTGAACTAAACAGAAATGGAATTAAGATGTGGAGTATGCAGATTTTAGTGGCATTATTGAAGTAAACACCGCGGGCTTTAGGACCTTTCGCCATATTTTCCGACAAGGTCCACACGCGGCTGTCAGAAAGGACGGCACACACACATACACAAACACACACACACACACATCGCGAAATGCGGAAGTTTTTTTTTCTTACCATTTGGCATGCGTTATTAAACTCCATAACTCTCTCACCTGTCCTTACTCCGTATTTGCGTCTTTATTACCCCAGTTTGTCACGAAGGAATAAATGAAAAGTGAAACTGCAGTTAGAGTCAGGCATACTGCTGATTTGATTCAATAGAGCAGACGGCTCACCGGTCAGGTATACATCCGCGGTAATATATCAAGGTGAAAGTCATCATAGCTTGCGTAAAATAGACCCAGCTCCCAACCCAACTTTGAGAATAGATTAACGGCGATATTTTTTTTATCGCGCGATAAGAGTCTCGCGTTAACGCAGCACGTTAACGCCGTTAACGGCCCAGCACTAATATATATATATATATATATATATATATATATATATATATATATATATATATATATATATATATATATATATATATATTCACAAAACATATAGTGACTTGTAGCTTTTATTAAATGTTAATGCAATATTAAAGGTAACACTTTACAATAACAGTACATGAATAATTATGTGTTAATATGTAAACTAAACGTTGCTTGATTATGAACTAATGATGAGTTGCACTAATCATGAACTAACTTTAACTACAAAATGAGTTACATGAGTTCATGTGTAAATAACAGCTACCCTAATTACTTGTTAGTACATGATTGTTTGTAATTGTTGTAATAATTATTACATTAGTTTATGCTTATTTTGATCATCATGAACTCATGATATATTAATGTATAATTATATTGTGACTTTACTTGGAAGGGCACATCATCGTTAACCCATATGAACTGCTTATGCACATCTGTCTAGTGCGTTTACACTGAATAACAAGCCTGATCTCACGAGGAAAAGTAAGTATTTTACGTTTTGTCAGTTTAGTGGCTAATTCGTACGAATTCGTACGAGTTCAGTCGTACGAAAATGTACGATTTTAAAAAGGAGGCGTGGCACCTAACCCCACCCCTAACCCCAACCGTCATTGGGTGATGGGCAAATCGTACTAATTTGTACGAATTAGATCGTACGAATTCATACGAATTAGCCACTAATCAAAAAGTTACGAATTGACCGTGAGATAGCGTTGGAATAACAACAAAAAAGTGTTCTGTTGACATCAACAGTTTAAACACAGGAGTTCATGAGTAGGTAAGGATGAGATAATGATGATGTGCCCCTCCAAGTAAAGTCATGACATAATTATACATTAACAGCTCATGAGTTTATGTTGGTTACATTTAGCTTAAACTTAAATGTTAATTAATACATTAACTAACAACATGTACTAACAGACAATTAAGGTAGTCATTATTCATGTGACTCATGTATGTTGTAGTTAAGGCTATAGTTCATGATTAGCGCATACATTAACTCATCATTAGTTCATGATAAAGTAATGTTTAGTTTACATATTAACACATCATTATTCATGTACTGTTATTTTTAAGTGTTACCATATTCAAATTTCATAAAAACTGAAATTTTTAATTAAAAGAAATCAAATGTCCTTTCATTTCACATTTCAAAATATATTTATTAAGCATGGATGCATTACAATAATTTTACACTGTGTAAAATATTATTAATAATAAATAAAACTTGTTACTTGTTATTATTTTTTAGGATTTGTGAATTAAACATTATTTGTTTATGCTATAATGTTAGCACCAAAACTGTAGATTAATACAACATGTATAATAAAATATTTATTGAGCACCAAATCAGTATTAATTTCTGAAGGATTGAGTGACACTGAAAACTAGGGCAAAGACTGCTGAAAAAATTCAGCTTTGCCATTAAAAGAATGAAATACAACTTGTCAGAAATAGCACAATTTTCCCAACTGTTTAAACTGTAAAATTAAATGTTAGAAGAAAGCTTATATTATTACATTTAAGAAAAGTTAAACACATTTTGCTGTCTGCTGGTGCGTCACAAAGCTTTTTTTCTGCAGTTCTCCCCTGTCAACCTTTAGCTCTTTTGGGCTATAACAGGGCTGATTATGTAGCATGAAGAACCGGAGCAGATGCTCCATCACGATGAGATGTCCACTGACAATTACAATCATTCTTCATAGCTCATTTCCCATAGAATGATGAGAGAAATTGCACATATTGCTCTCTATTATTAATAGAGCTGCTTCGTATGGAAATTAGCTGCTAATTTTACTAGAATGCAGAATAAAGACTGTTTTCCCAGATGATAATATCAGAGAATTATGTGCTTCTGAAACCATTTACCCATATTTAGTAGATTCATCAGTACATTTTTTGTCAAATTAGTTCAAATGAAGGAAAATTGATTTAGTGAGATCTATACACAAACAGATTTTAAATTTAATTAGAGAATAGCCATAGAATAAAAATCTGGATATACATAAGCATAGTTGAAAAATAGTTCAGTATATGGATTTTATAAATAAAAAGCAAGCCAATCAGAACAAAACGCTGACTGTTATGCTTCACATGGGCAGGCAGCATTTGATTGGTCACAATGTTTTATAGTGAGATTACAACAATGATATCTTTTCCTTATTTTTAAAAATCTATCTAAGCTTGTGTTGAACTTACTATGGGACCTTTATTTTGAAAATGAGAGAGGCTTTAAGGAAGAGAAAGTAAATGAAGTTAATTCCCTTCTCTGTTTTCATATACAATAAAGCTTCAAAATGCAATTCTAAATACACCTCTTTTGGTCCATTCAGGTTTCTCTGGTGTCTTAAATATAGCTCACTCAATACTCATAGTGAAAATAAACTTCTACTACTACAGTTGCAAAGATTTAACAAGGGATTTAATCGATTTGTTTTTTTTTTCAAATATTTTGTTGACAACTGAAATATGATTATTTATATTTATTTCACGTGTATATTTCAGAGTACATCATGTGTGTATGTGTCTTCGTGTGCTGACATGAGCTGAACATCAGAGCAGAGCGCATTGATATTCATGAACATTTCACATAGTCAAACGAAGCTTTTTATTCTTGTGGTAATTCCTTTGATTATAAATGAGCATATAAAACTATTTCTAAAGATTGTTTTAATTACCTAAGCCTCATACCTAAAATGTAGATATCAGAGAACAATTTAACATATTGAATCAATGCATCTATGGCGCCTTTAATTGTCTGGTGATAGTAGTAAGTACACGTGATGGTAGATAGTGGTAGTAAATGCAATGAAAATTTGCAATGAAGATGGTGGTAGTGGTAGTTACAGTGCATCCGGAAAGTATTCATAGCGCTTCACTTTTTCCACATTATTTTATGTTACAGCCTTATTCCAAAATGGATTAAATTCATTTATTTCCTCAAAATTGTACACACAATACCCCATAATAACAATGTGAAAAAAGATTTTTTTTTTAATTTTTGCAAATGTATTCAAATAAAAAACCTGAAAAATCACATGTACATAAGTATTCACAGCCTTTGCGCAAGGCTTTGTTGATGCACCTTTGGCAACATTTACAGCCTCAAGTCTTTTTGAATATGATGCCACAAGCTTGGCACACCTGTCTTTGGGAATTTTTGCCCATTCCTCTTTGCAGTACCTTTCAAGCTCTATCAGGTTGGATGGTGACGGTGTACAGCCATTTTCAGATCTCTCCAGAGATGTTCAATGGGATTTAGGTCTGGGCTCTGGCTGGCCCACTCAAGAACATTCACCGAGTTGTTGTGAAGCCACTCCATTGATATTTTGACGGTGTGCTTTGGGTCATTGTCCTGCTGAAAGATGAACTGTCGCCTCGGTCTGAGGTTGTGGCGAGATGAGATGCCTCTTAAAAAAAAATTCTAAGTGCCACTAGGGGGCGCTGGTCCGACTTGCCCTTCCTGGAGCTTTCGAACAATACTTCCTGGTCGGGAGGAAGAGGAAGTTCAGGTAGGGAATAGGAGGAGATAAAAAGGAGAAAAGGCAAGAAAAGGGTAGTTACTGTGTGTGTGTGTGTTTCATGGCAAAGAATTGTGGAGAGAGAAAAAAGGTGCAAGGGTGGAGAGCTGTTGGTTTTGACGAGTGTGTGAAGACATTAAAGACTGTGGCGTATAGCGACTGTGGATGCAGTGGGCCAGGCAACTTCACAAGCGACCATTGTGTGCAAGGGGTCTCCTGGATCCTCGGTGGAGGCAGTGGGGAGCTGGATCCTTGCTTAAAGCCAGCTACTGACATAGTCTGGTGGGAAGAAGCCTCCCAAAGAGGAATCTCATGAAAGGGTGGACCTGTACAGATCGACGCTATTTGCCCGGGTCAGTTGTTCATTTGCATTCATTCATACACCCACACTATTGCTGACAATCTACACACACGTTGCAACACCATAACATAGGCTTTCGATACATTTCTTATTATCTCCTGCTCCCGTTATATAAGCCACAAATTATTATTGAACTGTTTTTGTGTTTGTTTGTTTGTTTCTTTTCTTGTTATACAAGGAGTGTTAATTTAGTTTAGAAATCTTTAAAACTGTTTATCTATTGATTTCTCAGTGATGAAATTTGTGATGTATTTTTGTTTAGAAAACATTTCGTAGTACTGTGTGTTAAATATATAACTGTTGATTCCATTTTTAAGTGTCTGTTGAGTTTTTTTTAAAAGAATCTTTATTTTTCCACAGTTTTTGAAATTCGATTTTTTTTTTCCTTCTTTGAAAGATTAAATAAGACTTGTTTAAGCCAACACCACCACCGTTACAAGGTCAAGAGCACTCTGAAGCAGGATTTCATTCAGGATGTCTCTGTACATTGCTGCATTCATCTTTCCCTCTATCCTGACTAGTCTTCCAGTTCCTGCTGCCAAAAAACATCCCCTTACATCACCTTATATAGACAGGTGTATGCCTTTTCAAATCATGTCCAATCAACTGAATTGACCACAGGTGAACTCCAATTAAGCTGTTGAAACATCTCAAGAATGATCAGTGGAAACAGAATGTACCTGAGTTCATTGTGGTAAAACGACTTGATTAAATGAATCAAAATGAAACTGCACTGCCACGATGGATGATTTTGTCATTAGCCTAAGCTACTGTTTTATTTTTGGTTATACAGTTATTAATAAGACATTACTCGTGAATGTTTTACTTTTTTTTAGGCTAACAGTTTGTGTTTTGCCTGTTTGTTTTGACCGCTAAACGGAAGTGGCTTTGAACGCAATTTATTTCACCTAAAATTTTATTTGTTGTTGTTTATTTTGTAGATAACTGACTGACAAAAAATTAAGATACCGATTAATAAAATTAAGATACAAATTAAACGAAATTCGCTCTAAAAAGACAAAAGTTTTTAACAGAAATATAAAATTATAGAAATAATTAACGCAAAATTGGAAAAACAAACGAAAACACTTGCAAGAAAGCACACTTTTTTATTTAATACTGTGGTTTTGTTAACACTGGAACTACCAGATTTCTAACCTCATTTAACTTAATTCTGACTGTTTGGTAATGGTATAGTTAGTTCATCATGAATGTAGTTCTATTATGGTTTGGAGTTAAATTCAACCATCCTGTTGATGAAATCAAATGGAATTAAATCATCAAATTCAATGCTTCACAAATATTTCCTCTTGTGGTGGTAGTTAGTTACCTCGCCTAAGTAAAATGAAAATTGAGAGTCTCTTCACACACTAGCTCTTCAGAATCAGGAATGGGAGCGGTTGAAGAGGAGAAGATGGTAAATCAGAGCCGTGGCAGGTGTACATCTTATTACTTAAGGAGGAAGCGAGAGATAACACGCCTTTCTTCTGGCCTGACTCATGTAGCTGCTTTCTGCTAGGCTGACTACACTCTGACAAGCTCCTGTCGGCTCCTCTCTGCCTCTAATCTCACACTATGACAGGTTAGCTCAGAGCCTGTATTTTATTTGTGTCTAAATCTGTATTTCCACCCTGGAGCGAGGTGAACAGGGGTAGCTTAAAGTGTACCGTATGTGCCACAATACTGTTTATCATTTGCTGCTCTTCGATGTTGAGCAGGTAAGAATCACTTCTATCCTCAATTTGATTTGAGGAGAAAAATGAAGGTAGAGAACATGACGAAAGGAAATGGAATATACTTTTTTTTTTATCAAATGTGGATGCTATTTGTAGATCATTTCTCAATTGAATCTTTCATTATATGATTTAAAACCACAATAATTTGTGCTGCATTCTGAAATTCATAGGCAAAACAAATGGAAAATAAACTCAGATGCCTGGTTTATAAAATGCCTAAGGAAAACCAATTACACATTACAACTTTCCTTTTTTTTTTTTTTTTTTTAATGTTTTTTCATCAAATCATTTCCAGGAGTGGGGTCAGTAAACAAATAAATACAAACATTTTAATCAGCCAGTTTGCCTTCCATTTTGTACACTGGTTAAAAAACTATTTCAAATAAATTCTGTACTATTAAATGTTTTGTGGTCATTAAGTTTTTTGTTCTATTGTTGGACTCAACTTTTCATCAATTATTTTGCAAATGTTTTCCGGGATTTCCGTAATACCCTGCAGCGTGCCAGGTTTGGGAACACTAGTCTTAGCATCCGAGTTGATAGTAACATTATCGTCACTCTGATCACTTTGCTTGATTTTTTTTTAATGTTCTGTTGAGGCATGGCCATCAATTGCTTCAAAAAGTATGCATCTATACTCATAGCAAAGTGTACTGCAAGTAACACAGAAGATAATGAACTCCTCAAAAATATTGATAAGCCGCCATCTTACTGTAGATCTTCCCTGCTTTATTAAATGTATATTTAAAGGTGCAGAAGGTGATTGTGATCAAATGGAGATTTGTACATCTGCACAGCCGTTCACGCAGATCTGCTGTTTGCACATGCAGTAAAAACAAATGCTGAATCAAAACTTTTTAAAATCCTGAATCAATATTGGATTTACTTTTGCACGCTGGAGGAAGGATGACACCATGGCTGGAGTATTTCTTTTAGACAGGTAATGTTCTGTTTTAAAACTATTTTAGACACGCAAAGCTGATGTAGATTTAGTTGTTTTATGAATGGGTTATATGCACAGAAGTTTTGTTTAGCCACTGAAATCTCCCAGCGAAAGATTTATGTGACTATTTTCAATTTCATAAGGGACCTTTTACAGCATCGATAATGTAGAAATTTTTATTTAGTTTAACAACAAAACATAAGTAAATAGCGCTATTCTGCCTATAGCCAGCATTACTGAGGTGAAATTGGTTTTATATTCACATTTTTGAACAATGAAACCTGTGATGCGCTACCTATATTGTTTACCATTCTACTCTGAATATTCGGTCTGAAATAGCATGTAAGTATGGCTTAGTAATAAGTGTAATTCCTGCACGCCACTGGGCAATCATTAGCATACACTAGTTGCTTTAGGACAAAGTATGGGAGAGTGAGACCAGCGATCCTTGCATGCATGAAATATTGCACATTATGACAAGTTTTGCTTGTTACACAACTGTAAAGTTCTGTTTCTGTATTTGGGCTTCTAAAGAACACGACACAAAGATAAAAGTGCTTAACATTTTATTTTAATTATGTTCCAGAGAATTATAAAAAAAATAAAATAAAATAAAATAAAAGCATGTGTAATAATATTGTATACTGTAATTGTCATATTTTACAAAATCACTGATTTTTATTTTTGTAGTTTAAATGCAGCCTTGGTGAGCCTCAAAAATGTTTTAAAAAGATAGAAAATATAGTTATAACAGATAGTTCTCCTCAAAATAGTTTTTCATGCTGAACACAAAATGATGTGAATGAGAATCATGATGAAAATTTGGGTAACTGGTAGGCGTTGATTTACATATATGTAAATCAACGCCTACCAGTTTCCCAAATTCTTTAAAAGCAACAACATTATTTTGTGTATTTTTATAGTACTATGGTATTTTTTTAACGCTTTTATTACTATTATAATATTTTTATACTGTAGTATTTTTTTCTACAATGGCTGTCGCTTTAATTTTTTAAAAAAAATACAATATATGTAAATCAACGCCTTTTAAAAAAAACAAAACATTATTTTGTGTATTATTATAGAACTATAATTTTTCTTTTTTTACATTTTATTATTATTATAGTATTTTTATACTATAGTATTTTTTCCTTCAATGGCTGTCGCTTTAAAAAAAAGATACAAAAAAATATTTTTTTATTTGTATTATAATACTTTTATACTATAGTATTTTTTCGAGTATTTATCAAAATCAAAATACAATATATGTAAATCAATGTCAAAATTGATTAAAAATAACAACATTATTTTGTGTATTTTTAATATACTATTAGTATTATAGTATTTTCATACTGTAGTATTTTTTTCTTACAATGGCTGTCGCTTTCAAAAAAAATTCAAAGCATCTTGGTGGTGGTGTGGGGCAACCCCCCACTTTTCATATATAAAAAAACATTACACATACATTGTAAAATGTGTTTTGAAAAGAAAAAAGAAACTCACAAAGATTTATAGTCATTTATAGTCATTTAGTGTGAGTAAATATTGAGAGATTCTTCAGTTTGGTTGAACTATCCCTTTAGGAAAAAAACAAATAGTATTGTGTATCTGATATGGTAAACAGCTGTTTTTTTTTCTTATATTGCATTTAGGCATGGCTTTCATGCAGCACTGAACAATCATCATCCATAAATACAACTATTCAGTTTAGAAATGCTCTCAACCGCTATAGCCATCAAGAATTACCCTTCAATTCCAGATTCACATTTAGTGAATTTGCCGAGGACTGGCCTTATCAGAGAAAGACGGTCTCTTATAAAACATTCCTCCTCCCTCTTCACAACAGCTACAGTATTGGACTTTTCCTATTGTATTTCCAGCGCTTTGGGAGGAGCGTGGACAGCTCTTCAGACGGCCTGCATTAATGTGAGAGTGGTCAGTGAGCGATTGCTGATGCTGGAGGGTGATAAAGAGCAGGAGCCGACTGCAGAGCTGAATAACGCAGGAGACGGATCTGGAGGACACTGTCTGCAGAGAGAGGTCAGACACTGCACCCGCTCCTGATAGCAGACCATGCCGGCCAATGGCATTTTAAAGCAAACAAAGTTATTCTGAGGACAAACTGTAATAACAACAGATTTTGGACATAAAAGTTTGGGTTTGCTTATCACAAGATTTTTTTAAGCATTAAAGAACACTCAAAAAAAAAAAAAAATATATATATATATATTTTTACTTGTTCAAACTACTTAATTAAAATGAGCTGAAACAACACAATTCTTGAGATTTCACTGGGACAATTTATTTTTTTATGTTCAATCCACATAAATTTGTTAAGAGTGTTAAGTTAACTTAATCAATTTGTGTTGGGACAACATGAATGAATTGTGTGGAACCCTGCATTTTTTACAGTGAAGAATACCATACAAATTTAAGAACTGGAGTGGACTAGACATTTTTCTACCTGTAAAAATGCATACTTCAAAAGCGATAGGGAGAAATTCTCTCGTTATTTACTAACCCTTGATTTTTTCCATAGTTTCTTTCTTCTGTTGAAGACAATAGAGGACATTTTGTAAAATAAAAGCAGCCATTGACTTACTAGTATTCTTACTATGGATCTCACATACCCATTTTCTCATTAATAATATAGAAACATTTTTCAAATACACATAATAATAAGCATAATAATTGTCACAGCATAGAACTGCGAAAAGACACTGTGACTGACATACACATATTACACTCATACATACACTTCTAAACATAGTCCGATTGCTGGCAAACAAACTGTATACACGGATCTGTGTAGTGTTATCAGTGTATTGTGCATGCGTGTGTTTGTGTAACGTGAATAATAAAGGTTAACATTGTTTTTGAATTGAGATGTTACATAAACATAATGTCAAACAATAGCCCACATCATCTTCCCATACACACTAAATTAACCGCAGACACATGTTCTGTTAAACCATTTATTAACAAGATTGCATACACTTACCGGTTTCCATTCCTCAACATCAAACCCGTTCAAGATTTAAACAAAGACATTTATACAGTCTTTTCCTGCCTTCACTTGAGAGCGACAATTTTGGATGACATCATCAGGGTCACGACCCCCTGGTCAGTGATAAAAATCACTGTTCTGTTGTTTATATTTGTATTGGTTGTTTGTTGTGTTGTATTTTGAGTTTAGTATGCATATTTATTTACTTGCATTAATTTATACTGTTGTTTAATGTCTTATGTTTTTTTTTTTTGTCTACAGCACTGATCATCAACTGGCGGCCCGCGGGCCAAATCCGGCCCGCTGAGCCGTTCAATCTGGCCCGTGACTGGATTCCAAAATTGTGAGGATCAAAAAGAAAATGGTGGTCCACACTATTTAAGCAACTAAAAACAACAACAACTGAGTCTCGTCAGAATAAGCACCATTTATGACTATATTTATGCTACACTCCGAAATGAGGACAGACTCAGACAGACCATGCGGCGTTAAGCATTTATTGTTTCAAACAGGTTTTAGCGTAAGTGAAGACCAGGTGGGGTGTAGGCGGAGTGCGCGCGACGTGTGTGTGATGAAGAGCAAGGAGGGATGCGGTGGAGAGGGGTGCGCGACGTATTTGAGGAGCGGGAGGGGGGCGCGTGATTTCCGGAAGATTATCATTTGTTTGCGGGCATCCGGGAGTCTCCTAGGCGGGCATTTGCAGGAGACCCACAAAACTTTCGGGAGACTTGGGATGTCTGCCTCAGGACTAAAAAAAAGGAGGAAAAACAATCTGGCACAACTTAAAATAGCATGGTAAACAAATAACCTGGTACCAGAACAAAACAGGTCACAAATAATGTTTGCACATCAAATGAAACGTTAAGTGGGCTTGAATTCAAATCACAATGCTGAAACTGGTTACTCACAGTGCTTAATCAATGGCTAAAGTTACATTTCCCCTTGCTGACTTGGCCTAATTGAGTTGAGGCAAAATATCTATCACTCCTAGTGGTTGACTGTGGTATAGGTGATGGGAGCCTGAATCATATGCCTTCAGTTTTGTAATGAAATTTAAAAAAGTATAACATAATGTTAAGCCAAAATGAAGAAAAATCATCTTCTTGGGGGTCCGGCCCCCAAGGAGACTGTCTGGTAAAACTCTGGCCCTCTGACAAATATAGTTGATGACCCCTGGTCTACAGGTTACCGTACAAACTGTAGAATGGTATAACCCATGGGCGGGGTCAATGATATAAAATGACCCCAATCTGTCACTCTTGGTGGGTAGCATAGACTGTAAAAGATATGGACGTAATGTCTGTGTTGTCACCCATAGGTTTCTGAATAACGCAAAAGAAGCTACAAGTAGGCGTGGCCAATCGTCGCCATATTGTTCGCACGTCAAACAAGGGCAAAGAGGCGGAGCTTGAGTGGAGCTACAGATGCCTGCTAGCCTTTTGCTTAGATGGGCTTTTCTTTGGGAGAAATGCTTAATACTTTCATTACCTGCGACTCGTTTGTGTTCTGACCACATGTGCTTGGTTGTATAATATATCAATAAAGTGTTTAGACTTTTAAAAACACTGTTGTAATACATCAATCAACTAAACATTGTTCTAATGATGTTTTTCTACAGGAGTAAAATGCAAACTACTTCCAAACACTTTAAATATAGTCTGTGTTAGTAAATGCAATGTTATTTATGAAATCCAGGCAAACACTGTATGACAACGCTTCAGATGACTGTTCTAGAGCCTACAGCTAATCAATCTGTCAGATTCTGGAGTGCTTTACAGCTCTAAAGAAAATTATAAATGATAAATTATCTTAAATAAAACAAATACATTTATAGAGATGGTATATAAGTATATAATTTCACTCACCTGGTAAATGGAGGCCACGTGAATGGTTTGTGAGCACAATTAAGTGTCCACAGCATGGCATATCATCTGATAATTGTAAGAAATAATTCCAAAAAGCAACTGACTGAAAAGCCACATAAAACAACACAAAAATACGATGAATATGCCGAGATCAGTGGCTAATCAGCCGGAATCAGCTGAGGTGAAGTGACGGCGACCAGCGAGACCTAACTGTCACTCAAGTGGCCACGCCCTTAATTATGCAGACTTCATATAACTTAATATAAATGAAACGGATGAGTTATAAAAAAAATTCACTCCCCTCACAGTTGTCATGAAGGGTGGTATTAGCGATAAAGTAGTTCTTTGTACCAGGCTGTAAACATCTTTTTTCTGCTGTAAAGTTGGCCATTTTAACAGTGGCCTCAATAGAAATTTGCTCTATTATGGAGCCAGGACTAGTGGAATTTCGATGAATTGCAGTTTCAGTTACTTCCGTATTTGCTTCACGAGGGAGAGCGGGAGGTTGACGCTTGGTGGGTAGTTGTAGGAGTAGCATTGTGTGAGAGAGATTGTATTATTGGCAGATTTTTTCAGATCTCTTTCTTGATTTAGCTGAACAAGCCTGTAAATACTTTGTCAATATTGTACAGTTTATTTTTCTTTTATTGTTACTTTTTGCTGGATTTTTTTTTACTTTGTGCCAAATAAAATCACTCTTCACTTTCATCAGCGGCTTCTGTGACACTTTTTGCCTCCCATCCGCCCAGTTAATCGTAACAATAATGTTTATTTTTTTCATTATTTCAAGTAAAAAGCAAACAATTCAATAAAGAATTACATTTCTTTATACTTACATTAATGATCGTCTTCAATTCTGTGCTCATAAACGGTAATGCACAGAGCTTTTATTTTGGCAGAAAACTACAGGGAGCCCTTAATGTTTAACTTTAAGACACTTTAAAAATCAAGGTTCTTTATTGGCATCCTTGAAAAACTTTTAATGTCCATGGAACATTACATTTTATTTTACCACGGAACAAAGGTTCTGTAATTCAGTGGAAAATATGGCATCACAGTGAAAAACCGATTGATAAATGCTTCTAATTTCAAATTTGCAAGTGTTTTTTTGGCATTTACTGAATTTTCAAGCACACATGATTCAAACTCATGACCCTTTCAGAGGTCGAGGATCATTTAAGATTTCAGGCACTGAAAACTATTCACTAATAACTGTTTCCTCTTTAAATAATTCAATTATTCTAAAACTCATTCATTCATTTTCTTTTCAGCTTAGTCCCCTTATTAATCAGTAGACGCCACTCCGCCAACTTATCCAGCACATGTTTTACACAGCGGATGCCCTTCCAGCCGAAACCCAGCACTGAGAAATACCCACACATTCTTGCATTCACACACACACTACAACCAAGCTTATTCAATTCTCCCATAGTGCATGTCTTTGGACTGTGGGGGAAACCGGAGCACCCAGAGGAAACCCATGTCAACACGGGGAGAACATGTAAACTCCACACAGAAATGCCAACTCACCCAGCCGGGACTCGAACCAGCGACCTTCTTACTGTGAGGTGACAGTGCTAACAACTGAGCCACCATGTCACCTTTTTCTAAAACTATTTTCCACATTTATTTATTTATCATGGTAATTTACAGATCACACATGGAATAATGTGCTTGTCACTGTCACAAAAAAGTGATATAAGATCTATTAACTTGGATGTTGATCATTCTGTTGGTGTTTATTTGATAATGACCAACTGACTGGACAGAGTTGCTGGTGGCGATTAATGATCATAGTGTGGATGAAGCTTGTGCAAGCCAAGCAGAGATCATTTGTGAATCAAACAAACAAGCAAACACACTACTATCTTCATCATCTGGCCTTTATACTGTACAGACATTCAGGGACAACCCTATCTATCTCCGCAGGGTCGCTGAACTCTTGTTTTTTTCAAGGATGGGCTTAGAGTAGAAGTCAAAAACTCTTTGACCTGATATATAGGGACAAATGGGGGATGATGTTCCTTTGAAGAAAAATGTGCTTTTACTGCTTGCAACATCCCATGTGGATCACACCTACTTCGGCTGTCATCTGATTTTTTGCAAAATAGATAATCCTTTTAAACATTTTCTCTTCATTTTTAAAAAAGGTGTCATTAATGCAAAATACTACATCTAAAATATTAATTATTCTATGTCAATTTATGCATTTGAGCATGAATTTAATTTTAATTGAGTAACTGAATAATGATAGAGAAAATAGATAATTAATGGGACTCACCTGAACTACACTTGAATTCTATTATACTAGAGAGTATGCATACTATTGAATGATAATAAATACAGACTACTTTGATATTCTTCTTCTAAACAGTCGGTTGACTGTAACTACATGCACAGTAACTCTGTTAAAAGAGCATTAGCTGACTGTCAGGTTAAGGTCAATAGGCTGACATGTACAGTGCTCAGCATATATAAGTACACCCCTCACAAATCTGTCTTTTAGATTCATATTTGAAAAATAATGAAAAATTGAGTTGAAATTTTGTAGGTTGTATTTTTTTTTTCCAATATTTTGCTTGAATTTATTTGTATTATCTTTCTATTTCTAAATATGTTTGGTGACCAAAATATTATTATAATAAATATATCTGTTTAATAAATCTGTTTTGTTTAAATGCACCCAAATACATTGCCTATATTCACTGAGAAATGGATACAAATATGCATTTTCAAAATGGGGTGTACTTAATTATGCTGAGCACTGTACTTGCAAAGTTACTTATAATCAGTAGAGTGTCTGTTGGTGGACCATTTTAGTGTAGTGTTAACAGGCAAAATAATCATCATAATAATTATCAAATGATGTGTTGCCTGAACAGTGTCTGGGAACCCTGAGGTGCCACAAGGAAGTGCTATGGTGGAGAAAAAGCATTAAAAACATTTATATATAACGATAAAAATAAACAATAAAAAAATAAAAGATAAAAATAAACAATACCAATTAAGTAAAATAAGTAATACATTGTAAATTAATTAATTCAATGCTATATATGCTATATATGAAACTAAATATATTCCATAGTAATATTTTATATTCATTTATATTATTTTACAGTATGAGTTAGATCTTAGAACAAGCATCAATATCAATGCCTTTTAGTTTTTAAGATGTGGTCCCTTGTGTGTGGATGGTCATATTTAGGGGTTGGTGGCATCTAAATGAATGAAAACAATTTTTTTAGATCCTTCAAATCTAAAGCAACGTTGTCCTCATTACCAAACAGACAAAAACATGGTCTTATCCAAAAATGGACAAATGTAATGCAACAGTTCCAAAATAGAACTTTCAGCATATTATTTCACAATTCACAAGTTATCTTTCAGCACTATCAAGTTTTTACCAAGCAAAGTCTTGCCCTGCCCTGAAAGCCATTCCCCACATCCAGCTTATCACATTTATGGGCAGGTGCACGGGTGCCCTCTGCAAATTAAATGTGGGCTAATTTCATATTGATTAATGCAGATGCCTTCTTTTTGGCCCATATTTACTACCTGGAGCCTATTTTGGCGAAAATTACTGGTGCCATTTCAGTGCACAAGGCAGCCCTTTCCAATAAGGTACTGGCTCATGTGTCAACTGGGGCTCCAAAAGCACCGCTCTGCCTGCAGGAAGCACTAAAGCTTTTAATTGCCTTCTGTGCAAATGCTTCTTTTGTATTTTATCAAGTGTCATGGAACTTGGGTATGCCTGAAGTCGCCCTCCCTCTCTCTCTCTTCTCAAACAGTTTATAAGAATAGACAGAATGAACTTTTTTTATCCAGACTACTAGCATTTTAGTATTTGCTCCAAGAAATATGGGGTATAACACGTGCGATATGCATCCTGCAATAAACAGGCTCTCCTTGTCCCTTTTTTTTTGCGCTTTCTTTTTAAGCGTTTACTCCAGTACTCTGGCACGATAACCTGGGGTGAAGCGATAAACAATCAAAGTGCAGCTTCAGTAGAAACGATTGCGGCCAGTATCCCAGCCTGAGATGGGAGCCATTATTAACGCCGGCCCTGTCCTGACAATGCTATTTTCTGGAAGGTAATTGCAGATTCAGATCTCTAAGAGAGCCTGACTGGGAGTAAATGCCACCTCTTTAATTATTGTCTCCTCTACGTCCCCTCTATTGAGTGTCAGAGATGTCTATCGGCCAGCGGGATCTTGGGGAAAATGACTCTAATGGGAAATGACCAGTGTCTGGGAGGCTGTCACAGATTAGAAGCGACAATTCTAATTGATAACAGCAGAATTCCCTGGATGGATGACTGGGAAAGTCACTTTGGAGCAAACCTAATTGGACTGATTTGTTTCTAAACGAGGATCGCTGAATAATCCCTCTGATGCACACCTCGCTTGTATTTAAAGTCCTTTAAGTTAAATATTCCTGCTGGTCTTTGTTAAATATGACATTGCAGATGATAAACAATTCTGCATTGGTTTTTATAAAATGCATTATGAAGGCTAGAATATGAGATGGGTCACACATAGATGACTGTCTGAATTTGACCCTTGAAGGGATAGTTTATCGATAGTTTGTTTACTCACCATTAAATAGCCATAAAACCCTCCTGTTTCGGTTTAAGTCTACCTCAGATTTTTTTCAAAAAATGCTCAGAGATAGGCATAAAGCTCTGTGAGCAGAGAGAGGAGTGGGCGTGGCCTGCAGAGCAGGGGAAAAAGAGGGGAGTGAACAACTGTTGACAGTTGGCTCACAAAATGAGACAAACTGTGAGGAGAGCAAATATTTTATAGTTTATTAAGTTAAAATGCAATGAAATAAACAATAATTTAATGTCCTGCTACATTAGTTATTCATAATTTCATATACACAGAACCACAATTTGTTATATCATCATAAAGATAATCGTGTTTGTATAAACACTATAAATGAGGAGGAGTTCTCTCCTCCTCAATCTCCGGGCCTGAAGGCAGACACAGTGGATAGCAGTACAGCAGGTCTCTTCAACCGTTAGCCCTGCCAGTAATCTGGAGGATTTTAAACATAGGTGAACAGCAGCACGGATAGGCGATGTGTCTGAATGGTAATGAACTCAAATGATAAAAGACAAAGTCAGCTATTCTCCAATTCTTGTACAGCTCTTTCGACAAAATTGCTTGCTGCAAACCAACAGCTTTGCTGTATCGACCTTGACAGAATTGCAGGGAAAAACATGGAAACGTGGATCATGGAAAGTCACTGGGTTTCACAGCTTGGCTGGTCTGCCTTGCCTTCGGAAAGCACATGCTCTCATGAATAATTAAGAAGCAGGGTCTTCTTATAGGCTAAGAAAACTCTACTATGAATAATAATGAGAAACAGATGCGCCATCACTCCACGTGCTACATCACAGATTTCGATCCCACCCCAGAAATTAATTTAAGGTGAAATTATCTGACAAAAGCTCAAAGTTATCCAGTTTTCCTCACAATTAAAGCTGACAGGTGCTAACATTGTCTTAACTGATGCTCAACACACACATCTGTTAAAATTTTATAATAGTACTCCAGGGTTTCTTGAACCTTTAGGGCCACCAATATACTTTAAACAAAGTTATTTTTCGTTCTACATTTGAAGGCAAAAAGAAGTTTGAAAACTTGCTGTTGTTGTTTTGGATGTTGTTCTCCTTTCTGACATAGGAGGATTGACAAACAATTAAAAAAGGCACATTAAAGAAGGTGGAGTTTTAGAAAACCCCCATTGATTGTGTAATCGCGACAGACCAATAGTAACTCAAAGTTGTTCAGGAGCCAAAAGGAACCGTAACAAAGAATTATACACTACCTAACAAAGGTCTTGTCATTGATCCCAGTTGTAAGAGCAACGAATAATAACTTTACGTCTAGTTGATCATTTGAAAAAGTGGCACAAGGTAGATTTTTCCGATGATCATCTGTTGAACTGCATCCCAATCATCACAATTACTGCAGAAGACCTACTGGAACCCGCATGGACCCAAGATTCTCACAGAAATCAGTCAAGTTTGGTGAAGGAAAAATCATGGTTTGGGGTTGCATTCAGTATAGGGGTGTATGAGTGGATGGCAGCATCAACAGCCTGAGGCATCAAGACATTTGTGCTGCCCATTACATTACAAACCACAGGAGAGGGCAAATTCTTCAGCAGGATAACACTTCTCATACTTCAGCCTCCACATAAAGTTCCTGAAAGCAAAGAAGGCCAAGTTGCTCCAGGATTGGCCAGCCCAGTCACTGGACATGAACATAATTGAGTAACAGTGTGTTTTTACACATTATTGGGTAAGATGGAGGAGGCATTGAAGATGAATCCAAAGAATTACGATAAACTGCAAGAACGCCTTCTTTGCCATTTTAGATGGCTTTATTAATAAGTTATTTGAGTCATTGCAGAGATGTATGAATACAGTCGTCCAAGCTCATGGGAGTCACACCTTGACTTTATATTCTATACTGTACATTATTTCTGTTAAGTGACAAGAGTTTTGTCTAAGCAAAGTCAGACCTTACTGTCCTAAATAAATAATTAAAAATCAAGGCATGATCATAGTTTATTTTGGTAAAATAAGCGTAATCTAGATGCCTTTGCCTTTCATATAAGTCACTTCTAATACTAAATGATCAACTAGCAGTCAAGTTATTATTTGTTGTTCCTAAAACTTGGATAGGCGACAAGACTTTTGTCAGGTAGTGTATGCATAATATATAATTTAAGATATTACAAGACAATACAATGTCTAACTAAATACTAATAATACAGTAAATAAATAAAAATTCCAATAAATTCAATTCCTTTTAAATAATCAAGCATTTTTACATCACTAATAGTTTTGTTTAAAATCAACCAAACTATTTAATTAATTATTCAGTTTGGAAACGTGTGTGTTTTCTGCATAGTTGAGTAAGTCAATTACACAACCCGCAATAGCGCACAGTTAAGCCGATCAATAGCACAACACACCCAGGTACTTCAACATAATGGTTGCTCAATAGAGCGCGTGTCCGATGCTCAATATTTGTGCACACCAATGCTTCTATCACTCAACGGGTCTCGCTGTCCCAGTGTTAGCCTTCATCTTAGAGGTTCTGATGGAGGCCAGGACAAATCCATCATCTCCGTTTGTCAGTTACAAGAAATATGGTGCTCTTTTCTGAGTGTTCTCATATTAGCTGACATTCTTCTGCCGCCTAGATGGACACTGCAGATCCCAAATCTCCCACTAATGTCCAAATGACAAAACAATAACAACATTTGTCTTCTGTCAGTAGGTATTGACATAGCATAACAGGTGCCAGATTGTTTTGTGTTGTGAAGTGTGTCTCGGAGAGCTCATGAGTTACAGATGCGCATTGCTCAACTAATGTTCGACTCAGAGCATCAAACACAAAACATCTAGCATGTTCGACAGCAGAAATGCTACACTTCGCGATCAGAAAGACTCGTTGATTCATAATAATAATCACAGGATGCTTAATTTTCATAGACTGCAATTCTCCAATCGATTGCATGATAATCGATAAGCAATTTAAAAACAATTCAAGTCCAAAGCATCTATATGTGTTCGGCTTAAAAGTCAATCCTATAAGCCGGTTGTGTGTTCACATATAGGAATTAAAGACTTATTTTAACTCCTGCCTTCAAAGGTCAGCATTCACCTCCTATTCAATAAAAATTTACTGACCTTGTCACCTACTTTGTATAGTTTGTGGAAGAGCAAATTAAGATTCAGGGCCAGGGTAATGGGAAAGTGTTTTAATTTCCGTGTGACATTAAGATGTTTGTGCCCCACAGGCATGTGGTGGAGCGGGGAGCTGCTATACGCTCCCCCCTCTTTCACTTCAACACTTCAGTCACAGCCAAAGATCAAACGAGCTGTTAAACTAATCAAGGGGAGACACTGGAAATGTAACTTTAACTGTGCCTCTTTTATTCGTTTTATGCATAGTAATGCTCTTTTGTCTTGTAACCCTATTATAGTGTTGATGCATGGTGGTCTTGTGGGCTCAAATGTCTGTGACATTTTGCAACCAGTTATTTTCACAAAAGCTGTTTTTGCTAAAATATTCTTGACTGCATGTGTGAGTGCAGTAATGAGTAATGTAATACTACTATAAAATTAATTGTCTTTTAGATTTAATGTAATATTTAGGCAAGGGTTTTTCATTTTGCTCTATTGAAGGGCTGAATTGTTAGATTAAATAATTGAGGTCCAGCAAGGGGTCAGGCTGTTCTCTTTTCAAGGGCCTCATGAAATGAGAAATTAAACTGAAATGCATATTCAGCAGGTAAATGTACTAATTTTAACAACATTCATTCATTCATTCATTCATTTTCTTGTCGGCTTTGTCCCTTGCGGGGTCGCCACAGCGGAATGAACCGCCAACTTATCCAGCACGATTTTACGCAGCGGATGCCCTTCCAGCCGCAACCCATCTCTGGGAACTTCCAGACACACATTCACACTCGTACACTATGGACAATTTAGCTTACCCAATTCACCTGTACTACATGTCTTTGGACTGTGGGGGAAACCGGAGCACCCGGAGGAAACCCACGCGAACCCAGGGAGAACATGCAAACTCCACACAGAAACGCCAACTGACCCAGCCCAGCCGAGGTTCGAACCTACGACCCAGCGACGTTCTTGCTGTGAGGCAACAGCACTACCTACTGCGCCACTGGGTTGCCCAATTTTAACAACATTAACATTTAATGGGGTTTATGCACACAAGACTTTTATTTTCACTCTGCCAGCCCCACGGCTTCCGGTCATCTTCACTGCCTGGCTGAGATACAATATAAAGTGGGTATCAGACTAAACAAGTAGCACTGCATTAAATCGTATTTTTCCAAGCCATGTCTTTAAAATATGGAAATTAATTTTACCCCAGTATTTTCAATGGAGTTTTTGTGCTCGCCTGCTTTTAAACAGTCTTTCGTCTCTTTTTACGCTTTAACAACTAAATAGATGCTTTAACTGATTATATTGTAATTACATTACAACATTGGGTCACACTTTATTTTGATGGTCCGTTTCTTGAATGTAAGTTACATTGCAACTAATTATCATTAGATTATAAGTAGACTGTTAGGTTGGGGTTAGGGTTGGGATTGGGGTTAGGGTTAGTGTAAGTTGACATGTACTTGCAAAGTTTCTTATAGTCAGTTAAATGTCTGTTGAAGGACTGTTAAATGTCAGTGTCAACAGATATTAAGCAGACAGTCTACTAATGCTCAAATGGACCATCAAAATAAAGTGTTACCCAACATTGAGGCTGTAAAATGAACCTTATCAAATTGAAAATAGTCTCATAAAGCTTTCACCAGAAGTTCATCATTGGCTGAGAAACACTAACTGTGGATATAGCCCATTAATAGGCTTAAATCAAAATATTTTGACAGTACATCTAAGAAAATGAGATGGTTCAACAAAATATCCTTGTATGGAAATATTAGTATTTCGATTTTTGTTTTAGTAATATACCATAAATATAAATTTTCTACATTAAATCTAAATTTGAATGTTTCTAAAATATACATTTTCTTAAATTACAATCCGAAATGTGCTGTGACATTTCCCAAAGTGACTTACTGTATGAAGCAATACTAGTTTCTACAGTGTTGTGTCTGTGCAAACAGATTTTATTTAAGTTTTTTTTTTTTTTATTATTATTTTATTATAGATTTTTATTTACAAAGTTACATCACCAACTACTGGCTTCCCAGTTAACAATTTGATCTAACAATCATGTCACCATGAGCTTACTTGATTCTCATGGTGTGGTCACAATATGTGCGTCACACATTTGTAAAATAACAAATTACAAATACTCCAATTACTGTATAATCGAGTGTTTTTTCTCAGGAATTGTAATTTACTAAGGAGTTTTAAAAATGTGTACTTTTATTTTCTCTTGAGTACATTTTAAGTGCAGTATTGATACTTTTACTCCACTATTTTCCTTCAACCTGCAGTCACTACTTAATTTTTGTCTGTCTATGGGGATCAAAAAAATCAGTCCTGTGATTTCTGTCCAATCAAATCGCACATAGAAGGTAAATCGCATCATAATGAACTACCTCAAGACATGGGCGATTTATAATCGCAGCAAACTGTTTGGAAGCATTAAAAGTGTCTTAGAAGATGTCCAAATTCTTGACACGCATTGACGCAAAGACTGATGAGAAGATGTTTACTGTATGATGATCGAAATGGCTTTAAACACCCAGTTACACACAGGGTGAGGTCACAGTATGAAAATCATGTGATGTCACTGATGTCACACATACATTACTCACAGCATAAGGTCACAGTATGAGGATCGTGTGAAGTCACTAGCTGCATCCCAAATGCACACTATACACTATGCACTGTGTACTTATGCACTGACAACCTCAAAAGCAAATTATATGTATGTAGTGTCATCCAAAATGGAACACTAACATTTTTTTTTTTACAAAGCAGAAATTCATACCGTTTCCCAGATGACGTTTGCCTTTGACAAATTAGTGACAAATTAAATGACCTAACTATTAAATAATACCTGCCTTGAGTATAACATCATTCACCATCGGGAGATGGCATATTCACCCTTGTAGGAGAATTTTGCTTTCACAATCCAAAAGAAATAAAGCAATCCAACATCAGTGCCGAAAGCTCTGTCTAACATTCCACACTTTATTTTAACGTTTGAATAAGTGCATCATCTAGGTATTTAAAATCCACTTATTCTTTGTAGAATAAAATGAATATTTCAGTGTGAACTCTTTACACTACAAAACGGAGTAGAATAGTGCATAAATATGTGATTTAAATCTAAAAAATGTATAAAATCTTTAAATTTGGGACGCACCTACTGTAATCATTGCATGTACTGACTGGGTTGGCATGTGCAATACAGCATTTTTCATTTTTCCAGATCTATGTCAATCAGTTTTGTGACCTGTACTCAAAACTTTTACAATTTTAAATGGAAAATGGAAATTTTTTTGTATCTTGTTTTGGTGTAAATGAACCCTTAATGTTTAACTGTTTTAAATGTTTGGTCACACTTTATTTTGACGGTCCGTTTGTTGAATTTAAGTTACATTGCAACTAATTATCATTAGATTATAAGTAAACTGTTAGGTTGGGGTTAGGGTTGGGGTTGGGGTTAGGGTTAGTGTAAGTTGACATGTACTTGCAAAGTTTCTTATAGTCAGTTAAATGTCTGTTGAAGGACTGTTAAATGTCAGTGTCAACAGATATTTAGCAGGCAGTCTACTAATACTCAAATGGACCATCAAAATAAAGTGTTACCAAATGTTTATTTTGTTTATTTTTCCCAATAATAAACATTTCTTTGTTTCACAGGTGCAGGAATGTCAAAAAATACTAACATCAGTATACTGTATGTGCTGCCATCATAACACTGCATCTCAATAAGCATAACCTTTTCTCCAAGATCATAGTATCCTCCTAGGGCCCAAGTGTCCGCATACGTGGACAGCACATTTTTAGCTCTTAAGTGGCTATTTAAAATAATTCGAATGTTTAGATTTTGTTACAGACATACAGTGTCATCCTGCTACTGTTTTGCAGCATATGAAATGTCCCAAACCCTATTTTTAACTGTCCAAAATGGGAAAAAAATTTTGTTTTTACTCTCTGATAGTCAAAGCAAATTCAAACAAAAATTCTATGTTAAATTTGCATAAAAGAAAATTCGGGAAAAATGTTTTATGTAAATTGGGACTAGGAGTCCACATATATGGACATCATTTTTCTCTAAAAGTACATCATATCAAAAGATGATACTTATATTTTTATTCTAATTAGGTTCAATAAGCCCAAATAGCAAAGAGAAATATAAAATGCATGCAAAAAAAAAAAAAAAAACACCTTGGGCCTTAAGAGGATAAATATTGTCTTTCAACAGTACAGTATATGACAAAGCCCACAGAGCAACACAGCACAAGAAAAGATGTCTGCAACAGTTTTATGTCCAGGTGCAATAAGATTCCCTTCAAACTATATCTTAAAATAAGACGCTTTCCTTCTGCACAGACTGAGGGGCAGCTGGGCATTATCTTGTTACCAGGCAACAACAATAGAGGTCTATAGTGAAAGGTCATGAGGTGATCCACCACTCATTTTCTACCATTAGTCTCAGCATCATTGGCGCAACTTCAAATAAACCAGTACTTAGGACATATAGAGCGATGCTCAATGCACGCAGATTTTCTTTTTCTTTACAAATAAGAAACCCAATGCATAGGAGCATACAAAAAGATATTTTGTGCGTCACATAATTACGTTCAATGGAAAAGCGTAATGTACTGGAAAGGAGGTTAATTTGATTAGATTTCACATTTTGTTGATAATTAACTCAAGGTTTCAGACGGCCACAGTTGCTTAAAAAGGAACGAAAGGACAAAAAACAATATTGATAGCTGTAAACATATGTCAGGACTAAAATAAACAAAAGCAACATTACTGAAATGATGCAATTAGTCATCAGTGACAGCAGCTCATTACTCTAATGGGACAATCAGGGCGCTAGTGACTGTTTAATAATGGGACAAGCGTGGACGCAAGTGTCTGATTAATCTAAATGATTTCCTCCTAGTTAAAAACACAAGGCTGTTTGATTGGACAAGCACATTTTTGTATACATCAGTGGTCACATTATTCAAATAACAAGATTTTTACATGCAAAAATAAAATGTTCTATCTTTGCCATATTCTCCACCTATATGTATCTCTCCAGTATGCAGCAATGGTAAATAATACCTGTGTATAGTATTTTTAGTTATGTGTATGAGTAATATATACACTTACTGGCCACTTTATTAGGTACACCTTACTAATATTGAGTTGGACCCCCTTTTGCCTTCAGAACTGCCTTAATCCTTCATGGTATAGATTCAACAAGGTATTGGATTTTGGTCCATATTGACATGATAGCATCACGCAGTTGCTGCAGATTTGTCAGCTGCACATCCATGATGCGAATCTCCTGTTGCACCACAGCCCAAAAATGCTCTATTGGATTGAGATATGGTGACTGTGGAGGCCATTTGAGTACAGTGAACTCACTGTCATGTTTAAGAAACCAGTCTGAGATGATTCGCGCTTTATGACATGGCGCGTTATCCTGCTGGAAGTAGCCATCAGAAGATGGGTACACTGTGGTCACAAAGGGATGGACATGGTCAGCAACAATACTCAGGCCGGCTGTGGCATTGACAAAATGCTCAGTTGATACTAATGGGCCCAAAGAAAATATCCCCCACACCATTACACCACCACCACCAGCCTGAACCGTTGATACAAGGCAGGATGGATCCATGTTTTCAAGTTGTTGACACTAAATTCTGACCCTTCCATCTGAATGTCGCAGCAGAAATCGAGACTCATCAGACCAGGCAACATTTTTCCAATCTTCTATTGTCCAATTTTGGTGAGCCTGTGCAAATTGTAGCCTCAGTTTCCTGTTCTTAGCTGACAGGAGTGGCACCCGGTGTGGTCTTCTGCTGCTGTAGCCCATCTGCCTCAAGGTTAGACATGTTGTGCGTTCAGAGATTCTCTTCTGCATACCTCAGTTGTAACGAGTGGTTATTTGAGTTACTGTTGCCTTTCTATCAGCTTCAAGCAGTCTGGTCATTCTCTTCTGACATCTGGCATCGAACCATTTTCTGTAAACCCTAGAGATGGTTGTGCGTGAAAATCCCAGTAGATCAGCAGTTTCTGAAATACTCAGACCAGCCCGTCTGGCACCAACAACTATGCCACATTTAAAGTCACTTAAATCACCTTTCTTCCCCATTGAGTTCCTGCCATGTGATTGGCTGATTAGAAAGTTGTGTTAACAAGCAGTTGGACAGGTGTACCTAATAAAGTGGCCGGTGGGTGTCTATTTTGTTTTGTATTACAAACTACTGATTACATTTCTTCCTAAATTAAACCTGAAATATTAAAAAAAAAAAAAAAAATTTTTTTTTAATAAATTAAAGTACTTTTTTTGGTCATATTTTTATAGTGCACAAAGAAAATGTAATATTAGTTGCAAAGTAAAATAATTTATTCCAATTGAACATATAACTGAAAAAAATAAACTTCATAGGACTATTTTAAAAAGCATCAGAGGTAGTGTTACATAGACATAGGAAAAATAAGACCTGTTTAAAGAATTGAAGACCTTGGCTTGATCAAAATGCAACAGTGGATTTAAGGAGTGTTTAAGGCTTTTTTGAAATTCTGCCTTTTTAAGACCCCTTTGGAAACTGGGTGTTTTTGAGAAGTTTATATTTTACATTTATGTATAGACCACATAATACCAATGTTTAAACTTCAGAATGGTTGAATCGATGGCTGCGTCCGAAACCGCATACTTCCATACTATACAGTACGCTAAAATCAGTATGCGAGCCGAGTAGTATGTCCGAATTCATAGAATTCGAAAATCAGTATGCGAGAAGTACCCGGATGACTTACTACTTCCGGCGAGATTCTGAAGTGCGCATCCCATCCCATCCCATGGGCTGCGTCCGAAACCGCCTACTACTCAGTAGGTACTGCGCTATCCCATGATGCCCCGCGAGAGAATTCATGAATGGAAGTGAAGCGACGCAACTGACGCAGGTAGGTCATGTGACCATGACAAAATGGCGGATGTAGTACGTCCGAATTCCATTCATACTTCTTCCATTCATACTGTATAGAACATACTTTTCTAACAGCCGAGTAGTACGTTTAAATTCAAACGCAGTACCTACTGAGTAGTAGGCGGTTTCGGACGCAGCCAATATTTGTTGGAATAACCTTGAATTTTAATCACAACAATTTAAGGCATTACTTATGTTGACCAACTGCCATTTTCTCTTTAAATTACAACAGTTTGTTTTTAAATTGAAACATTTGAAATACATTTTACCCAAACAAACCCATCCCTAAATAATCAAATAAATCCAGTAAAATAATGAGAATTTTCAAGCTGTGTCTTCATTTTTTTTTCTTCATAGCTTCATGTGATTTTTGCAGCATAACAGCAAAGACACTCATGGAGGAGAGAAGCAAATAAGAGAAAGTTTCTACCTAATTAATATGGAAGGCTTGGTGGCACTTCAGCTCTTCGCGAGTCTGCTTTGACTTTCTCTATGTCAGTCCTTCCAACAGGAAGTTAATGATCCTGGCAACAAGATGAATCACTCCAGACATGGCGCAGAGCAGCTCTGACAAGCCAGCAAGACGATTCCTGACACCTGCATGTGTGTAGAGAGAGAGAGAAAGAGAGAGAGAGAGAGTCAGAGACGGAGACAAAGTAAGAAAAGCCTTACCTGTTGGAGCTGAGCTATGTCTGATCTAACCAGAACAATCATTTCAGTTTGGAATGAGGAAAAAAAACACATCAGAGATAAAAGTGCTCTGGTAGAACAAAAAAGTGCATTTAACAAGAAAGCACATGTTGTTGCTGTTGGTACTTTTTTTGTAAATGTTGCCAGGAACAAAGTGTCACAATCAGAGAAAACATCTGAAGGTAAAAAATGTGATAATAAGGTATGAGTTAACGAGAGTGCTGATGTGAAGATGAAGGAACAACGGCCCTCTGAAGATTAATTGTGTTCTTCACAGGATGACACTGATCTATACTTGTATGATATGGTGAATCACTGGACTGGATAGTTTCAAGGAGGGATTGTGTAAATTTAAAAATATAATTTAAGAAAAAATAATTTATTTATTTAAATTACTTAATAATTAATAATAATAATAATAATAATAATAATAATAATAATAATAATAAATGTCAGTTGTTTATAATTTTTTATTATTATTAATGGCTTTAATATATATATATATATATATATATATATATAATATATATATATATATATATATATATATATATATATATATATATATATATATATATATATATATATATATATATATATATATATATATATATATAATTTTGTTATAACTAGGGCCAGACAGAAAACATTTTTTGTTAATTCTATGGAGAATTTTGTAAAAAATCTGTGGATTTAAGTGTAATAATTTTGGGAGTATCATAACTAAAAACTTAATATATGAAATATGCATTGTAAATAATACATTTTTTACTTTTATTTAATGTTTACAATGCAAATCCAATTAGATCCACTTATTTGGTAAACAAAGCAAGTCTCTCATATAATATATCTACTAAAAGACGATGAGTGATGAGCTAAAAACCTGCAGATTTCAGTACACACAGATTCCATGTGGGCATAGCTATAACTAACAGTGGGTCTAATGAATTGCATTGCATTGCAAAATAAAATAAAATAAAATAAAATAAAATAATTATTTAATTAATTAATATTTAAAAAAACATTTGTAATTGTAAATGAGCTAAAAGGGTAAAATTAAAAAACAACTCTGTAAAAATAATACAAACAATGACGGGTTTAGAATTTCTGTTTTTTTTGTCTTCTTGCATCAGCAGCCTTTAAGTCAATCAATAAATGAATAACCAGTTACAAATGAGCTATAAGCATAAAATCAATACATCACATGAACACTATCAATACTGTAAATCACAAGATAAAATGATAACGTCTGGCTTATAATTCCTGCTTTTAGCATTATTTCTCATCATGTAGTTGGGAAGGTTACAACGTCACACATATGATAACATGCTGTAGACTTTATTTGTGTCTAATTAAATGTAAAAATAGTGCATACAATGCACCATTAACACTAATAATGCATGTAGCCTTAACCTAAAATATTTAGTCCTTGCCATGAAAGCGCCCTTAGATGTGTCCAAAAATGTTCGCAGTGATATACGAGCCAAGGCCAGCATTAGTGCTGGGAGTCTCCAGTGGAGCATGCTGGGATCTATCATTTGGCCCTCCCATATTAATGATGAGATCATGATTTTGAGGGTCATGGCGATACCGATAAAAATGCAGTGTCAGATATTTATTACTGTCATTGTTCGAGGGATCATAATTCTCTCTGGAAGGGAGTTTTATTTCCTGCTCTGTTCTGTGTTTTAAAATCTTCTGGACCTATTGATTATTTACAAAGGGCACAATTACAAAATCTGTGTTTTTTTTGTGCTACAATAAGGTCCATGTTGCATCTACCAATCCAGAAAATGTAAAAAGCACAACCCAGTGAATTTGCTATGGTATTAGCTATTAGTTATGGGTATTATTTAGCTATTAGGTATTCTATTTTTGGTATTAGGCACCAGATTCCACTCCCCCATTGACATGAGAAGGAGATTTTATTATATATTACATGGCTTTCTATAATACTTAATGCTGATTGGTCAATCACTGCATTCAAAGGCATGAAATTCTCAGGTAACAACTGCTGAAAAAAATAAAACAGGCTTGTCTGGCTATTGCAAATCAGTTGAGTATATTCATAGACACATTTATCTGCTTATTTGACATGCCGCTGTTCTTGACTGTTTACCTCCATCTTGTGATTAAATTACACATTGTAATAGTGTATAGGCTGCTTCCATAGGCTGACCCTCAATTAGTTCCTAACCTTTATGTGTTTCTTTATATATAGAAGATATTTCAAATAAAGCTGAAAACAATTGACTTTCATAGTAGGAAACACAAATACTATGGAAGTCAATGGTTACAGGTTTCCAACAGCTTCTGGTTGAGTGATAATTGTGTGAAGGCACACTCAGATGCAAGTTTATTTTTAGAATGAAACCTGCAAGTGTAATTTATAAGTTACCTCATTTTGGACAATCACACATTGGACAAACACATGCATGTTCCTGTTTTTTGTTATTAAGGTTTTTTTTTAATAAAATAAAATTTATTTATGAATTGCAGTACATTACATTGCATGAAATAAAACTAAATATAATGAATTTTTGAAAATAATTTATTAAATAATATTTTAAAAACTGCAAATGAGCTAAAAGGATGAATACATTTTTTTTTAGAATATCTTCTGTATTCTGTCACCTCACGCATAATAATAATAATAATAATAATAATAATAATAATAATATTGCCATAGATGGGTTGCGGCTGGAAGGGCATCCGCTGCGTAAAACATATGCTGGATAAGTTAGCGGTTCATTCCGCTGTGGCGACCCCAGATAAATAAAGGGACTAAGTCGAAAAGAAAATAAATGAATGAATAAATAATAATAATAATAATAATAATAATAATATTTAATGTAAATAATGTTACATTTCTTGCACAGACCGATTGATTAGCTTCATAAACCACAGAAATTGATTTGGATTTGGATTTTTGACTTGCATTACGGACCAACAAGCACCACGGATTCAGATCTAAATCTTCATTAATGTCCTACTGAAGAAAAATAGAGTCACCTTCAGTGACCTGAGGGTCAGTATATTAACTGTCATTTAATTTTTTTTTTTTGTGAACTTTTCCTTTAAGCTTTGCATAACAACAAATTTGCTCGTTTCTCTCCAGTATTTTTTGGCACTATTGACAGCCAGTGATGCAGATATCCCCCTCTCTCATCAAAGTCCTGTTAATGCTGTTTATCAGACAAACATTGGGTAATAAATGAATCGTAGCAATCTGTGGACACATATTCAATCATTTAGATTACCCTGTTTCCATAGGATCGAGAGCTGTGTTCATTAATAAACCGTGAGCAGGACGCAGCGGGACACAGGATCCACCTGACGAGGAGACAGGAAGGAAGTCACTGCAGGCAGGAAGTCTAGATTAGATCAAGAGACACTTCAAACGCATACTCACTTTTTTTGTAGTTGAATGTCTCTCCAGACATTTTTACTTTTTCTGCATTTAATGTTAAAGGAAAATCTGCACAATTCCATGGAATGTATGATTTAGTTTATGCTGAAAGTCATGCACACTTATTGAGCTAATGAAAATGAGAAAAATGTGTGAAAATTAATAAATAAACGTATACCTATTGGTAAGAATAAGGGAAATCGTTTAAATAGAAGACACTACAACACTCAACAAATAGTTTTTGCTCAAACTAGTTGACCTGACACAAATAGATTTTGTGGAATGCAGCATTTTTCTAAAAATAGTTGTCATTTTTTTTAAATACGTAAAATTGTTTGATATAATGTTCAGAAGTTCATTATTATCACACTTTCAACCGATTTCAAAAGACATTACATTCTCCTTGGAGCAAGCTGATAAACTGAGGTTAGACACACACACACACACACACACACACACACACACACACACACACACACACACACACACACACACACACACACACAATACTCTATATAGAAGGCATACAGGTCTTAGTTACAAACGTAACCGAAGGAGGCAGCGGAAATGATGTGTGCACTCGGTATGGAATAGATGACCAATCATTCTGATGAGTAAGAAAACGAGCAAATGAATGTCTATGAATTGGCAGAGCACAGCTCCCACAGGTACTGCTGATTACAATCAGCTGAGTATAAAGCCAGCACCTGTAGCCAGGCTTTTATTGCTGAAGAAGCCAAAAATTCAGCTAGCAGCTGGAGACTCAGCTACTGTGGGGGGAAGACACAACATTTTCGTTCCCCCCTTTGTGGAACATGGGTTACATTCTTAACTGGGGTGTTCCCCTTCAGATCGGGAACTCCAATGCTGTGTCAGTACAACCCTTTGGGGAAGTGTATGGAAAGCAACACAGTAGCTGGACCTCACCTCGCTTTTGGTAAGAAGTCCCTTGCTCACCAGAATATGGATTTTTTAGATTAAAATTCAAGGTGGTTGAAAGAGTTTTTTACCTAGCTGTATGTAAGCTAGGGATTTTGGAATACATTGGAAAAGTGTGCCAGTGCCGAAGGAAAAGGACGCTGCAGAGACCACCTGCTACCCAACTGGGGAGACATGGTGACAATATGGACATATGGGCTAGCCCTAACTACGGGAGAACTTCATATGATAAAATGGTTAGCAGGTAGAGAAGACAGGTCCAACTGAGAAGGGGGAAGTGCACTGTTGCTAAATGACGCATATGGGATCCCCAATCGGCGATCACGCATAGGTGGCACCGATCCCCAGAACACAGTGGGCAAACTTCTGCTTTGATACAACCCTTCCCTTCTGCTACAGAAACAGAAAAAGAGCTGCTAGAGGCTTATGCTTCAAGTGCGGCCCACTTCAAAGCGCAGTGCGCAAATAGGACACAGCAATGAAAGGGCTAGGTCTGCCTCCTCTGCAGGCAGCGCTTGCAGGCTCACTACCTGGTCTCAAAAGGGTGTGGTAGAAACCTTGGGGACATAGCTAGGCCCGAATTCCTGTCATGATTCGCTGACTAAAAATGCCTCAGGATCCTCAACCGTATTGATCAATGCCAACACAACCAGCAGAGCTGTCTTCATGGACAGAAATCTTACTATATTGATACAAATTTTATACTGATTTGAGTGGCTCAAATGGACCTTGCTGCTGACCGCTGTGCTACAGAGAGATTCCAAGAGGGCATGAGAGGGGGGCAGGATGGATGTAACCATCTCGTACCTCTTCCCTCTGAAGAACCAGATGATAAGGGTTATGTTTTCCCAGCGCACTGGCATCCACTGCGTCATCGTGAGTGAATGGTGAGTCAGGGAAATTTATTAAGGAGGGGTCGTCGAGAGGAGTGCGGGTTCAGAAACACAGGTCCGATTGGGCCACAGAGGTGCAACAAGCAATACCTGCTCCTCGCCTGGGATGTGAACGGCACACAATGATTTCCAGCCACACTGGACACTTGTTCTAAGAGCACCCTGGCCCATAGAAAGGCAAGGTCCATCCAGGGACTGAATGTGCGGTGACACAGGGGGCTTATGGCAACTCGGTGCATCCCCATGCGCAATGCCCTTTTGGGGACCTGATCGTGAATCCAGTGGTGAAGTAGTCTCCTATGAACAATCTGAACAGCATGACAGTGGCTTCAGAGGTCACATGCCCTAGGAGCCTCTGAAAAACTTAAGTGGGTGCCCTGTCTCTTTGGTAAGGCGCACCATCATGGAGATCAAGCACAGCTTCATCCCGAAGTAAGAGAAGCTCTGCCTGGGGGAGAGCTTGCTCTGTTTCAGGTTGACTTGGAACCCCAACAATTTGAGGTGCCGGAGCACCAGGTCCCTGTGTGTAATCAACTGATTTTCAAGACCATGCTAAAATAAGCCAATCAACAAATAGAACTTAGTGAAACCCCACGGAAATGGGTCATATCTTGTCACTTGCGCTGGATACACAAAGCTTAATCTGTCACACGGAAAACTCTAAATTGAGTGAATGTAATTGCAGAAGAAACAAAGTCCCGGGGACAACAAAAATCTTGGCTGAACAAAAAAGGATATCAGAGGAGCACAATCATGGAAAGAAACCAAAAAACGTTGACTATGAAAGGAACTTTGAAAGGAATCCCTGACCCTTCCAGCCACTGGCACCACTCACCCAAAGCCAACTTGACAGCCAGTAACTCCCTGTTCCCGATGTCGTAGTTTCATTCTGAAGGGGTCAATTTGTCAGGGAAAAGAAGACGCAAGAGAGTCCGATGGTGACTGTTGGGACAAAATGACCTGACACCCACTTCTGATGCATCCACCTCCATCAAACACTGGCGAGATGGGTCTGGTTTGATCAAAATGTTGATCAAAGAAAGATTTTATTTTGAAAGAGTTTAAATAAAATGTCTCTTTAATTCTGAAAAGGCTGTCTGAGCCTGACCACTCAAACCACTCGTTTATAAATGGAGGTGAGATTAATCAGATGCAGAGCAACTTGGCTAAAATTGCGAATTAATCACTTGAAAATATTGACAAATCCCAGAAATAGCAGGACTGACTAGCAACTGTCTGGGGTGGGCCAATCTGCAACTGCTACTACTTTGGCAGGATCCATTTGTACTCCCTCGGGCAACAGAACAAACCCCAGGAATGACATTGACTGTGTATGGAAGTCACACTTCTCCACCTTGGCGAATAGACGATTCTCCAGCAACCAATGAAGCACTCCTCTGATGTGCTGGACATGTTCCTGTTCGTTCTGGAAAAAAAAAATATTGGAATATCATTAAGATAAACAAACACAAAGCGATTTACCATGTCCCTAAGCACGTCATTTACAAGTGCCTAAAAGACCGCAGGTGAATTATAGAGCTTGACGATGTAACCAAAACAAACAGTAGGAGAGTTAAAGGTGGTCTTTCATTCGTCCCCCTCCATAATCCGTTTAGGTGGTGGGCATTGTGGAGGTCTAGTTGGGTAAACATAGTTGCTCCCTGCTGGAGTTCAAAGGCTGATGACATCAACGGCAATAAATAACGGTTCTTTACAGTGATGTCATTCAACCCCCGGTAATCAATGCAGGGATGCAATGATCCATCCTTCTTCTCCACAAAAAGAATCCCACCCCAGCTAGGAAGGCAGAAAGACGTATAATACCTACTGCTAGAGATTGGTTGGTCTACTTCTCCATGGCCTCCCTCACAGCTTTAGACAGAGAGTATATGCTCCCTAGGTTGAGAAGTGCCAGGTAATACATCAGTATCGCAGTGGGTTACAATAGCCAAATGAGTGTCGCAAAGTGTTTTGGCTTAGATGGGGTTAGCCAGGGCTACCAAAGACACCCCCAGCGACTTGGCCAAATCTATGTCCATAAATTCCCCTTCAGCACCCAATCGGTTATGGCAGACACCTGATAACCAGAACCCTTAACACTCAACCAGGTTTGGAGAGATGTCTGGCCCCCCGACAGTGCTTGTGTATTCGTGGTGCTCACACTAATCAGCCCTCCACTCTGATAGGGCACGAAGCCACCTGATGCCCCATTCCCCCTGCAGTAGACAGAGGTGGTTAGAAATGCAGAAACGTTGCTAGATAGCTGACAAGTAAGCTCTTCTGACCTGTAAAACCAGAGTGTCATCAGAGCACATCAACCACACTGCCTTTCCTGGATGAAACATTGTTGTTGACTCTGCCCCTGTGATGACATTCCCAGAGCACGATCTGGTTAGCAACATGGATGGCAGAATCAATGAGCTCATAGAGATTGGATGCCAGTTAATCTCATCCTTAAGGTACTCTACGAAGCTGTAAAAAAAGTGGTTCCATTGTGCCTTGGCATTCCACCCTTTGAAAGAGAATGTAAGGGAACACTGGGACAGAAAGGAATGATCGTGGAGTGATCAACCCCTGTTCAGGAGTGGGAGCCGCTGGAGGATTTGGGGGTGCGAGCTGCAGCTGATTAAAGCACCAGCTGTTGGGATTCCTCCACAAATGCTTGGCGAGAGGCAACAAGTTCCTCCTGTTGTTGGTCCAGCAATGCACCCTGTTGGGTGAGTGCTCTGCAGATGTTGACATCTTCTGCTGAGTCCATGCTTGGTCAGTATGTTTTGTAACGGGGGGAAAAAAAGAGTGAACTCAATTGCAGAAAAAAACTTTAAAAAAAAGATTTTTTGATCAATAATCCATTGTTTGCAAACATTTCTATCGAAAATACAGTTAGCCTCCGTGTTCCTTTTTGAATTGAATTGTTTACTTGCTACATCACTCACTGCATCACACTCGCACTCTGATTTGTCTCTGAAAACCAGTCACAGCACTCTCTTCAGCCGATGGTCTACGGCGTTTCAACATGCTTAATCCGGCCAACAAGCTCTGATGTTAACCTGACAAGAGGCAACGTATTTGCTTATTAAGCAATTTTTATTCAAAATTTGGCATTTCTGTCATTTGTTTCTCATGTAATACTTCAAAATACACATTAACACAGGCTGATGGAAACTACCGTGCTCAGAGAACAAACACTCTTTGTTGTGTTTGTGTGAGTGACCTTCTGATTCACTATTTTGAATGTGATCTTCCTTTCTACATCTCTTCATGATATGAATCATGATTGACATTTGAGTGGAAGTGACTAATGAGAAAGGAAGTACAGAAAGCATATTCACCAATCACATTCAGAATGCCACCAGATATAACAAATTAAGCTGTAACTCAGCGGCCAGGCATGAGCCGGAGGTTCTCATCAACAACAGAACTGACATTATAGCCCAGCCCTTCCATGACTGGACAGTTCAATGATCTGGTCAGCAGGTTAAAAAAGGAAACACCCGCTAAAATCAATACGCATGCATGTTTGAAAGGTGCATCTATTATGTGGCATGCATGGTTGTCAAATGTGGAGACAGTTACTTTGTAAGCTTTTTTCGTAAAGCAAAGAGCGCAGACAAACAAAATTATTCTGACCCATCATTCCCCCACCTGTCTCTATAATAGGATTTCATATCTCCCATTCTGGAGCGAGGAATGTAAACCACACTCTGCTGTCCACTGGACCATTACTGGGATTTCAAGCATGAGAGAAATCATGCAGCCAGCTTAAAGAGATAGTTCATCCAAAAATGAAAATCCTGGCAATATTTACTCACCCTCATGAATTCAAAAGCATATGCTACTACATGCTGCATTATTTTGATCATATTTGAAGAATCTTTATGAATATTTTGCAATATAATTAATTATAATTAATAGCTCAAAAGATTAAAAAATTTGAGTGTTATGGTGTTAAACACTACTAGTCTCACTTGTAGTCACTCATTTTTGTATACAAAGGAGTGCATAATGTTTCATTTTGTGTTTTAAAGAAAATAATCTCTAGTATACTCATTATTTATCATGTTTAATGTGATATGCATGTATGTTTTGATATTTAGCTATACTGTATTGCATTTATATATATTAGAGGTCAATTCTTTTAAAAAATATTTTCCAAGTGCTGATTTTTTTCCAACACATTTTTAAACATAAGCGTTTTAATGACTATTAAAATAATACATTTCTTTGGTCTTGGCCATGATGACAGTACATTCTATTTCGCAAGATACTAATATTCAGATTAAAGTGCAAATTAAAGACTTAACCAAGTCAGGGACATACAAAATCATTTAGAATTATATAGAATTGTTTACAATACAATATTAATTCTGTATTTTTGTTTTGTCTTGCACAAAAAAACATGTAGCCAAATCTCTGCTGTGGAGTGGATTTCAAGCAGCAGCCAACAAGATGTTCAAGCACTTTCTGCCAGTGAGTGAATGAGTGAGTGGGCAAAACAACAACAACAACAACAACAACAACAACAACAACAACTCTTGTAAGACTTTTTTGTTGCATATGCACTGGACTTATTTCACACAATGTACTTCTTGTGCTCAAATAAATCATTCATACTATATGTTTCTGTCTATTATTTTACAATTAAAAAATAAGTGGTATGTGAAAAGACTAAAATAGTTGTTAGAAACCTTCAGTATACATGTGGTCAACAGATTGCTTCTCCACAAACAAGGAGAAGGCGAAAACCACAAGACATTGTCTCATAAAATGTTTAGTATGGTGCAATTTTTTTTACGTTACTTAAGCATCTATAACATTTTTTCATTTTGAGCATTATAAACTCTATGGATATTATAATGGATAATAATGCCCAAAGTGTCTTCATTTCCAAAGATACTGTGAATGTAGACCAAATTATTAAGCAACTGTTACTGTTTTAGTTTTGGAAGGTCATTTTTGAGAAAGTGCCTCTGACGGCGAGTGAAAGAAGGACACCATTATAGCCTCGGAAAACTTTTTACAGAAGTCTCATTTTGCATGCTATCTTAATCAAATTTAAAATATAAACTCATGAAACACTTGGCTTTCAAGGAATATTTTTTTCTAGGACAATACATTAATGTTTTCCTGTGTTTGTATATGGAAAAACAAATATTGAACACAAACAATTTTTTTTTCCTCATAACTTCATAATGTATAACCTTTTATATTTTTGAGCATGACCCCTTTTACCACAGTAAAGCCCAAAGTGTCTTCTTTCCAATGATACCTAATTTGTGTTTGTAGCTTACTGAAGTCAGGAACGGTTACTATTTAAAATCAGGTAGGTGTAAACCCCTACAAGGGAGTGCTGCAAGTCATTTGACAACAATGGTTTGTTCTGTAGCCAATAAAAAAACTGTATATCTTAAGGAGACTAATAATATTGCCCTTGTAAATTATGTTAAAAAAAAAAAAAACTTTTATTCCAGAAAAACTAAAAGAATTAAGACCTTCTCTGGAAGAAAAAAATTATAGTAAATACTGTGAAAATGTCCCTGCTCTGTTAAACATCACTTGGGAAATAATCGAACGAAATTTCACTGGGAGGACTAATAATCTTGCCTTCAACTGTAAATATAAATAAAATTTATTGGAGTGATATAAAGGGTGACATGGTGGCTCAGTGGTTAGCACTGTCACCTCACAGCAAGAAGGTAGCTGGTTCGAGTCCCGGGCGGCTAGGTCGGTTGGCAGTTCTGTTTGGAGTTTGCAAGGTCTCTTAGCGTTCGCGTAGGTTTGCTCTGGGTGCTTCGGTTTCCACCACAGTCCAAAGACATGCGGTACAGATGAATTGAATAAACTAAATTGGCCGTAGTGTATGAGTGTGATTGAGTGTGTATGGATGTTTCCCAGTACTGGGTTGCAGCTGGAAGGGCATTCGCTGTGTAAAACATATGCTGGACAAGTTGGCGGTTCATTTCGCTGTGGCAACTCCTGATAAATAAAGGGAACTGAGCTGAAGGAAAATGAATGAATGAATAACATTAGCATAAATATGAATGATTCAATGATGACAGAATTTTCATTCTTCTTATCATTAAAAAATATCTGTGTAAAATTATGGATTCCTTTGATGTAAGACAACAAAAACATAACCGTTAAAATGACAAAAGAGATTAATCTGTTAAATAAGCGCAATGTCAATAAAGCACAAAAATATGTGTAGTAGAAACACATTTTATGTATGAATACCTATTATGCTTACAAATGAGATGCTGAGTGAGGTAAGTAAACAATGATGATGAATCCCCTAGCAAACACACTAGAAGCAAGACTCAAAAGAGAAGAAGAAGAAGAAGAAGAAAACGAGAAGTAGAGAAGAGAGGTGCAAGAGAGAGAAGATTAAAGAGAGTTTGGACAGAAGGGAACAGAGTTTAAAAGAGGGAGGGGAAAAGATACGGTCAGGAGAGAGAGAGGCCAGAGTGATGCCGAAGAGGGAAAATAAGCCGTTCTGCTTCATTTGTGCCAGCATTACCTGAGCAGTACACAAGCAACCCATTCCAAGAAAGAGAGAGATCTGTGAAAAACCAAAAGCCACATATAGATAAAGTGACTGAGAGGGGGATGGAAAGAGAGAGATAGAGAGAGAGAGAGAGAGGGAGATGAGGAGACAGATATAGGTGGGATACAAAGTGGTTGTGAGTGAGTCCAAACAGGTCACTTTCTATTCTGTCGTTTTATTAGCAGCCAGTCACAGAGACTCAGTCAAGCGGATCTTTTCAGGGGCCCGTCGGGACCGTGAGCGGCTCTGACAGAGAAAAATCACAGGTGGACCCCGATCAGACCTGCCAGAGATTAGCATGTCTCCGGCAGGACGAGAACGAGTGGCTCCTCTGGTCCATTTGTGCTCAACTGAAGTGATAATTTTTTTAATTAACCTCAAGAGCAACATTTGATGTCCAGTCCTGTTGTTTAAGAGTGCAGAGAAACTCACAGTTAGGCCTATGTCGGTATATCAACTTTTTTTGTTGCTTAATTGCAGAACTTTTATCATGATATGCTGTATTTTTGAGCTAAGCTTAAGAAAAGGAGTTCAGAATTAACATGTTTCAACCAAATTAAATTGTAAAAGGATTACAAAGTACAATAGGTAACACTTTACAATAAAGTATCATAATTAATTAGTTAAAATTGCAGTATGTAAGTTTGACACCCAGTGGTTAAACTAGTTATTGCACTCCTGGATCAAAACAAACTCAAGCGCAGGTTGCCAGATTGAGGATAGGAGCGAGTGATTTAAACCATGTTCTAAATAAAAGCAACGACACCTGATAGATGGAAAATTTATAGTTTTTATCCCAACCAACTCCTTGAATTTATATATTAGAAATGGCTTCCATTTCTCACAGGTGAACAACAGAAAACTATGACAAAGACCACCTTCTTGTGAGCTTTATTCAGTGTTAAATGCTAACAATCTGAGTTTGAATGCCATTTTATATGACATGTATTGCCATATACTGAAAGCAGCAGCAGATAGTTCAGCTCAGATCTGGAAAATAAAATTAACCGTTTGAAATTTAACTTTAGAACTAAACACATGAGTGATTCAGCAATGTTAAAGAGGGTTAATATGAATTAAATAAATTATAAACCTTAACATTTTGTGAGTGAGTGCATATTCTGTGCTTCTGAATGGCTGTATTTAAATTTCTGTCATGTTTCGTCTGGTGCAAACAGCAAAATTGCTTATCACTGCGTATTTCATCACGAAGCATGTTGTTAGGACACATGGTTACAATGGCTCACCTAATGTTTACGTTCCTAATATTTATATAATTTGCCAATTAATAACCTCATGTGGAACTGCGAATCTGTCTCATTTTGGAGTCTGCTACTGTCCAGCGGAGGTCACATTTTGGTCACCGACGCATGCTTTGAGAGCCTCTCTAAATGAATAATTGAAATACTCGGTTTTCCACCAAGGCAACCCGGGGTGCTGAAATATAATTGGCTAAACTGGCACTGGGCAGGTTAAAATAACCAAAACAAAGACAGATGTTTCGGCACGGGAAACACATTTTTAAAGCAGAATATCTGACTTCAGCATTGTTTTTCAGATAAACAAGAATGATTACTTGTCATGTTTCTTAAATATATGCAAACATATTGTGGTATTTTTATGCTTTAGAAAAGTCGAAAACTTACATACAGCACCTTTAATGAATTAAAATCAATATGTGAGAAAGAGACTAGATTAGTAAAATGGTAAGAGATTACTTTGTTAATGTGACAAAAAATACAACTGAATTGAACTATGACATACAGTATCAAGAAAATGAACATGAGAAATGAACATCACCTAAGATTAATAAAAGCTTTTGTAGTTTTCATTATGAGTTTAGTTTAACAAATAGAGCATGGAGTCAATCTAGAGCCATATATACTTGCAAAATAAAAAAAAAAATTTCAAACAAAAAATTTCAAGAGTTCGCCCTTGCTGATGATTGATTATAAAGTGTGTTTGGCACGTGTCCCGGGAGAGAGCCCTGAGCTCATGAAATCCTCGAGCCCGGGGCTCCCCCCCGTTGCCGGGCGAGAGGGGAGTCAGAGTTCAGGTAGGTCTCGAGAACTCCCCAAAAACGCCTTTCACTCGGGACAGCAGCCGCGTATTAAAGAACCCCCCAAAAGGCAAGAGATCGCTGCTATATCTGGCTGCTGGATATAACATTGAGAAAAATGAAAAGAAGGAGGAGGAGCTCCTGCGGAAGCAAGGGGGAAAAACAGGCTCCTGCGGGAGCCTGAGCAAGTGATGTGGGACGGGGATAACTCCTGCGGGATTCAAGCTTGGGGAAACTCCTGTGGGAGTTAGCTGCGTGGCTTCACGCTGAGTCAGACTGGGGGGTGTGAGGGGTGAAGACTCCAGCAGGAAGGGGCCGTGGACTCCTGCGGGAGTCAAGCTCAGGGAACAACTCCTGTGGGAGTCAGAGCTGGGGAGTGAGGGCCTATGCGGAAGGAAGAAAGGAAGCTATGGAGGCTTGTTACTAGGAGGAAGGAAAGTAGCAAAGAGACTTAGTGCTAAAAAGGGGAAAGCGAGGAAGCAGAGGGACTTATCACTGAAAGGAAGCGAGTCCTTGTTACTGAGAGGAAGAAGCGGAGTACTATAACGTTGAAGGCAGCGGAGCATCGACGCTAGAAGGAAGAAAGAAGCGGAGTACTACAACGCTAAAGGGAGCGGAGCATCAAATCAAATCAAATCACTTTTATTGTCACATCATCAGCAGCACGTGTGCTATGATGAGTGAAAAGCTTAGGTGCTGGCTCCAGACAGTGCAAAATACAGACAGTGCAATATACAACAACATGCTAACAAAAAAACAAGACAATGTAAAAATGGAAATGTTGACAGCGATACGTACGATGGATAGGTGTACACATAGTTGTAGGCGGTATTGTTTTAAGTATGGATTTGTTAAAGTGCAGTGCATGCTACATCTTGATGGTGTGCAGTGCGGGGTATGGAAGAGTTTGTGTGGGGTGTGTTAAGTGTTGATCAGCCTGATAGTCTGAGGGAAGAAACTTTCCTTCAGTCGGCTGGTGCGTGACCGGATGCTGCGGAACCATCTGCCTGAGGGTAGCAGAGAGAAAAGTCTATGGCTTGGGTGCCTGGAGTCGCTGATGATTCTCTTGGCTTTCCTCATGCACCTCCTGGTATAGATGTCCTGGAGGGAGGGAAGCTCACCTCCTACTACGCGTCCAGCAGTTCGCACAATCCTATGTAGACCTTTGCGATTGCTGCTGGTGCTGTTCCCATACCAGGTGGTGATGCAGCCAGTTAGGATGCTCTCCACAGTGCAGGTGTTGAACGAGCGGAGGATGTGGGGCTCATTCCAAACCTCCTGAGGCACCTGAGGAAGAAGAGGCATTGTTGTGCCTTCCTCAGCACTGCGTCTGTGTGGGCAGTCCATGTCAGATCCTCCGCGATGTGTACTCCAAGAAACTTGAAAGTGCTGACTCTCTCCACTGGTGTCCCGTTGATGGTGATGGGAGTGTGTTCTTTCTTCTCTCTCCTGAAATCCACCACCAGCTCCTTGGTTTTGCTGATGTTGAGTGAGAGGTGGTTTTCCTGACACCACTGCGTCAGAGCATGCACCTCCTCTCTGTAGGCCGTCTCATCATTATCGGTGATTAGGCCCACCACCGTTGTGTCATAAGCAAATTTAACGATCACATGAGCTGTGTTTGGATGTACAGTTATGTGTGTACAGGGAGTACAGGAGTGGGCTGAGAACATAGCCCTGTGGAGCACCAGTGTTGAGGATCAGTGTGGATGAGGTGATGTTGTTCATTCTGACCACCTGGTGTCTGCTTGACAGGAAGTCCAGGATCCAGTTGCACAGAGATCTGTGTAGGCCCAGAGCCTGGAGCTTCACCACCACCTTGGCCGGCACTATAGTGTTGAATGCTGAGCTGTAGTACACAAACAGCATTCTCACATATGTGTTTTTTTGTTTTCCAGGTGAGACAGAGCAGTGTGCAAGGTGAAAGCAATTGCATCATCAGTGGAGCGGTTGTTTCTGTATGCAAATTGCAGAGGGTCAGTGTTAGCGGGCAGTGCAGAGCAGATGTGGTTTTTAATCAGCTTCTCAAAGCACTTGCTGAAGATGGGTGTCAGTGCAACCGGACGCCAGTCATTCAAGCATGTGGTTTTAGCTGATTTCGGTATTGGCACAATAGTAGCTGTCTTATAGCATGTGGGAACCACAGACCCAGAGAGGTTAAAGATGTCCGTGAAAACCTGGTGTGCGCATGCTTTAAGTACACGTCCAGGGATGCCATCTGGGCCCGTAGCTTTTCAGATGTTCACACGATGGAAAGATCTTGTTACATCCGCTACAGAAACAGAGAGTGTGCTGGCGGTTTCTGTATCGGCCGCGGAAGCGCGATGTGTGTGTGCGCTGTCCTGGGCTTCAAAGAGGGCGTAGAATGAGTTGAGCTCGTCCGGGAGAGACGCAGCAATGTTCACAGTGGCGGGTTTGTTACTTTTAAAGTCTGTGATGTAATTAAGTCCCTGCCACATGCTCCTTGCGTTATTGGTGTTAAATTGACCCTCTACCTTGTCTTTGTATTGACATCAACGCTAGAAAGAAGAAAGAAGCTGAGTACTACAACGCTGAAGAAAGCGGAGCATCGACACTAGAAGAAAGAAAGAAGCGGAGTACTACAACGATGAAGAAAGCGGAGCATCAACGCTAGAAGGAAGAAAGTTTTTTTTTTTTTTCTTAAGGGCCGGGCAGGGGCAGTGATTGATTCCTGTGGGAATCGAAGCTCAGGGAGCACTCCTGCGGGAGATAGAGCTGCGGGGCCATTCTCCCGCTGGAGTCGGGAAAAGGAGGGGGCGGTGGAGACTCCTGCGGGAGGGGGGGTGGGGCAAAGACTCCTGCGGGAGTCTGAGCTCGGGGTAACAAAGAATGAAAGGTATATCTAATGGCCGGGCAGGGCGGGGGGCGATTACTCCTGAGGGGAGTAAGCTGCGGGGCACTCCTGCGGGAGTGAAGCTGCGGGGCCAGTGTCCTGCAAGAGTCGGGAAAGGGGATGGGGCAGTGAGGACTCCTGCAGTAGGATTAAATGTGGGGGGGGGGGGGGGGGGGGGGGGGGGGGGCTATGGTGCCCCCGTAGCAGTGTTTAACTGCCGTGACCGGGCGGGAGAGTGAGATAGATGTAATGATTTGAATGCAGGATGTAAGAGCTCTGCTAGAGAGACTCTTAAAATGACAGTGCTGAAATGTCAGGATAAGCTCAGCGGAGCATCTCTGCAGCTGCAGAGGTGCGATAGAAGTCAAAGGTGCAGAGGAGAATTTAAGCTAAGTGGAGCATCACTACAGTTGCAGAGGTGCAATGGAAGTCAATAATAACAGGTAAATAGGCTTCCACTGAGGCCTTTAAACTGCCATATTTGTGCTGGGGAGTGTGTCAGTAGTTGTATGTTAAATGGAAGTGTATGTGGGCTCAGGCAGAGCGTTACTGCTGCGGCAGTGATGCAGAGGGGAAATAAAGTTTAGCGGAGCCTCTCTGCTGTTGGAAGGCAAGTACACTTCCGCGGAGGCGTTTTAACCGCTGTAGCAGTGCTGGGGAATGTGCCGGTAGTGAGTGGCTAAATGGAGTTGTATGTGAGCTCAGACAAAGGGTCACTGCTGTGGCAGTGGTAGCATGGAGAGAATAAGGCTCGATGGAGCGTTTTTGCTGTTGCGGAGGTGCAGTGGTAGTCAGTATTGGAGCATTATGAGTGCTCCCGCTGGAATGTTAAATGCTGTCAGTAGTGATATGTACTGATAAAAGTGAATAAGGGCTCAGCTAAAGTGTCACCGCAGTTGCAATGTTGCTATGGGTGAGAGTAGCTAAGCGGGCGCATCTGCGGTTGCAGAGGTGCAGTGGTGGTCGGAATTAGAGAGTTATGATTGCTTCCACGAGAATGTTAAATACTGTCAGAAGTGATATGTAGAGATGAAGGTGAATAAGGCTTAGCTAGAGCGTCACTGCTGCTGCAGAGGTGCAGTGGGTCAGTATGGAGGCAATGTGCGCTCCTGCAGAAGCATTTACTGCTGTATGAGTACGGGGGAGTGTGACGATAGTGGTATTTGGAAATGTAAGTGTATATGAGCTCGTTTAGAGCTACCCTTAAATGGCTCGGTGTTGTGGTGAATGAGCGTGAATAGAAGTATGGGATAGTTCAAGTTTGGAGAGAAAAGTTAAAGGAAGAAAAAGGGGGGAAGGGTAGTGAAGGGGCTCCTATGTCAATAGGAGAGGGAATAGGAGGAAATGGCAGAGTTGTGCTTATACCTAGAAATGCATGTGTGTGGAAGTTGGCTGGAGAGGATCAGCTGGGCTTCCCTGAGGTGGTATTGCTCTTCTGTTGTGTAAAAATGCTAAGAGGGTTTGGAATGGGTGTGTGGGGGAGGGGATATCAAAAATGTATATGGTGTGGGCCGGGTGGCTGGAAATGTATCCTTGCGTAGAGTGTGAATGTATTTGGAATGGATGTGGAGTGTAATAGGTTGGATGAGGGTCAGCTTCTGTAGTCGGCTATCATGGTCTCTGAAATGAGAAAAGAGAGAATCAGAAATGAAATATTTTACAACATGGTACATGTACGGCACACATAAAAAATTGTTTTAGCTGATATCCATGCGAGACGTCTTAATAAGGGCATGAGCAACTGTGAAAGGAAGTGCTTTTGTTAATGCATGGTATGATAGCTTCATCGTCGTAGTGTGCAAGGATGGTAGGGGAGGGCATCCGTCCCCCCACGGAATGGCAGATGGATGGAGAGCTGAGGATATAGGGTGGCTTGTCTGGTGGTCCTGGAAGTACTTCTTGAAGACTTAGCAGGTGAAGTGATAGTGAAGTGGAGTTAAACCCCTTAGTGATATAAAATTTGTTTAAATGCAAATGTATCTAACGTTGATAGATAATACATTACTCCATTCGTCAGAAATATCCTCCAATTCGTAGCAGTCAAGCGGGAAGTTTGTTTCTTTGCCATTTTCAGATCCGACTGACTTACCATTGTAAACTTACATATGACACTTGTGTGTGGACATATGAGTCACTGTGTCATATTACGATTGGACTTCTATGCTCGGTGTGTTAAATGATTTTCACTAGGTGGGTAAAAAGCTTTCAGAAATTTAAATGCTATCAGATGTGGCAGAGTATTTTATCATTCATTTTATTTTATTTTATTTTATTTTATTATTTGATTTATTTTATTTTTATTTTATTTTATTTTTTTATTTTTTATTTTGTTTATTTTTTATTTTATTTTTATTTTAAATTTATTTATTTATTGTTATAATTTTAATTTGTTTTATTTTATTTTAAATATATCAACTGCCGACATCAAACCCTGAACTTAAATACAATGTGACCACTTAGTAAAACTGTGTGAATGGAATGTTAGTTAATGGGCTTAACTTGATTAAAATCACAAGCATATCTGGCCCAATTTAAAAGACTTTTGCAACAGTCAAGAGAGAGGGCGGGACTATCTCTAGTTTTTAGAGCTCATTGGATGGTGACGCTTCTCCTTTCAGCTATTGGCTCAAAGGAGTGTCAATCAAAAGTGCCGGCCGCCATTTTGTTGATCAAATCACTATTGTTTATGACTGGATATGCTGCTCTACTGAAAGCACTCCAGCAGCTAGTTTGAAAGATAACAGTACATTCCATGAATGTTTATCAACATGTGAATATGTTGTGGACTAATGTTTAGAAAGCTGGAAGCTTGCAGTCAATTTACAAGCTGTTTAATTGTATGGATCTATGAACAGGCGGGAAGTTTGAGCGGTGAGTATCTTTGGTTAAGATCATTCTATTCATGCTATTCTCGTCTTTCAAAATATTTATAAAATGTTTAGACTTTATTGGAGTGTAGTTATCTTTTAGAGAGGCTTCCCTTTAAAGCGTGCTACGTTACCGCAGTTGCACCGCTAGGAGAGCGGTGAGAGTTCAGCTTCATTGCAATGGCTTGGGAGTTTTGACTGTGATCTTGGAGAATTGGGTTGAAGACACAGCAGATGCGTTGAGTGAGGCACTTAAATGGAAGGTTTTGATGTTGTTGTTGCTGAAGCTGGAGTTATAGTTGAAGATGTAGTTGTTGTTTTTGAAGTTGCTGTAGCTGCGGATGCGGAGCAGACCATTCTTCAAGACGAGGATGGTTCAGGAAAGATACTCTGGTTATTTATAGTGATTTAGGAATCGTCTGATTGGTGAACACTGCGTTAGCTAATGAGGACCAGCTATTATCAACCATAAGCGTGTGCTCCTCTCGAAATTAGTTTATAAATAAACTTCACAAAGTATAAAGGAAAAAATAAATAAATAAATGCAAATTAAGTGCAAAAAAATCATTTTTGCTAACAAAAATAAAGAACTGCAAAGGAAAAATTAAGTTTTAAGAAATAAAAATAAAAATTGCAAACAAAAAAAGCAAAAAATAAATAAATAAATTTGGAATAAAAAAAAAACTATATATATTTGCAAAACATTTTTTTAGCATTGCCTTTTGAGTCAGTTGCAATGCTCATTTTGATTGGCTTTTTAGTCAGCCGTAAGTTTGCGATGCTGTTTTCACTTTGCACTTCACGTCTCTGTGCGTTTCACTTTGTGGCCCTGATTTGACAAGAGGGCGGAGTCAAGGGAACTTGGGCATTTACGGCAGGCCCGGACCTACTGGGCAGTAAGACCACCTCGGTGATACTGTGTCTCCAGGTGATGACGTCGCTTAAATAAAGGCAGGTCCAGACTTACCGTAAACGCCCAAGTTCCCTTGACTCCGCCCCCTTGTCATCTCAACTTACTTCAATCAAACAGACTAAAAATATTCAGTTAATAACTTTGTATAGCTAAATAAATTTAGTTGAAACCGTATTAACTTATTAAAATAAGTTAAAGCAACATAAAAATATTTGTTGTCTTGACTTTTTGTCATTCAATTTTTTTTACAGTGTATAATTTTCAATCAATATTTCAGCATAATAGACCAGATTACTATTTGAGAATGTTCAGGTTTGAAATTGAACAAGCTATTAAGTCTCCAAGCATTTGGTGCAGTGATAAACAACCACTAATACAACAGTTTGAAAATTCTTAAAAGACAATCTGAAAGTTTCAATAATAAATATTTGTTCATGGTATTTCAATGTGCCCGTGATATGAATATTTTACATGTTCATTATCATGATATATTGAATAACTAAATATCAGCTCGTCTACTCACAGCATGCTGAAAAACAACAAGAGTTTTCCTCCTCACATCAGCGAACGGCGCTGGATGTGTGCTGGAGATGGTCAGATTTTTGGATGAGATCCATGTTTCAGCAGGAACGCACCATCCTTCAAAATAGCCAGAAAAAAAGAAGTATTGATTAAACACTAGATCTACGCTCTCTGAGCAGGGCAGTTACTGGCCAGATCATATAGGAGCATCAAAAAAGTTTCCTCTGAGGAAGTGTTGTCAAAAGTGTCTAGGGTATAATGGTGTGTATTTTACATTGCTGTGGACTATTTTACATCACTGCTATTTTGAATATGCCAAGTATTGTGTGAAATGCAAAATGCTATTTAAAACAATATGTAACAAGAAAGTTTTTTTTTTTTTTTTTATAATAAATGTCTTTTCTATTCTATTATATCCAAATGAACTGGCTGCACATGAACAAATGAATGAATGAATGAATGAATGAATGAATGAATGAATGAATGAATGAATGAATGTGTAATAAATAAATAAATAAATAAGCATGCAGGGCGAAGCTTGATTTTGTGCATTGCTTGATAGATTGGATTGTTGTGATTTGCTGTTGGTTGATTTTATATGATTGACAAGTGGTCCCACCCTCAAGCTACAGTACTAAACACATCATGAGAGAAGAGAATAGACTATGCTGAGACAGTTAAGTGAAATCATATCGATCAAAGTTTATGTCATGAATTAAATTATACTATTAACTTGTATGGATAAATCCTATACACTGTAAACCTGTTGTTGTCATTACTAAAGATATTATGTTAATATAACTTAATGACATTACTTAAAATACCAAGTTTTGCCATCAAAACTTAAACAGGTGTGTTTAACCTACTCATTAGGCAGCATAAGACTTTTAATTATTATTTTAAGTTCTCTGAACTTAACATTTTATTTTCATTAAATGATTCACCATGTCTCTGTTTAAAATGATTGGTTGCGCTTGAAATTCTACCTTGACAATCGCGCTGATTGGTCGATATACAGTTGAAACCAGAAGTTTACATACACTGTATAAAAAGGCACATAACCATTAAAAAAAAGTCAGATGTTAATGTGACTAAACTTTTTCTCTTTTAGGTAATTTAGGATTATCAAATTTGTTTCTGTTAATAATGAGAGAAATATTTTTTTGAGAAATTGTTATAACTTTTCTTGAAAGTCAAGTTTACATACAATAAGATTATTATGCCTCTGAAAAAGCTCAGATGATGGTGTCAAGGTTTTGTAAGTTTCTGATTGGCTAATTGACAACATTTGAGTTAATTGGAGGCACAACTGTAGAATAGTATTTAAGGAAAACTTCAAACACACTGCTTCCTTGTGTGACAACATGGGAAAATCAACAAGCCAGAATCAACAAAAATGCCAGATTACAATTTGCTAAATTACACTGGGAAAAAGCATGATTTTTGGAGACACGTCCTGTGGTCTGATGGAACTAAGATTGAGCTGTTCGGCCATAATGACCAGTGTTACATCTGGAGGACAAAGGGGAACTTTGAAATATGGGGGCGCAGCATCATGTTGTAGGGCTGTTTTGCTGGAGGAGGGACTGGTCCACTTCACAGCATAGATGGCATCATGAAGAAAGAACATTAAGTAGAAATACTGAAGCAACATCTCAAGACATCAGCCAGGAAATTAAAACTTGGCCACAAATGGTTCTTCCAAACAGACCATGACCCTAAACATACTGCCAAATTAGTTAAAATGTGCTTTAAGGACAACAGAGTGAATGTTTTGGAGTGGCCATCACAAAGCCTCGAACCTAATCCTATAGAAAATTTGTGGGCAGAGTTGAAAAAGCTTTTGCGAGCAAGACAGCCTACAAATCTGACTCAGTTACACCAATTTGTCAGGAGGAATGGGCCAAAATCCCTGCAAACTATTGTGAGAAGCTTGTGGAAGGATACACAAAACATTTGACCAAAGTTATACAGTTTAAAAGCAAAGCTAAAACAAAACAAAACAAGGAAATGTATGTAAACTGTTGACTGTCTAGAAATTAATAAAAATTCTCAAAACAAATTCTCTCATTATTCTGGCATTTAGCAAATGTAAATGATTTAGGTAATCCTAACGGACCTAAAATAGTAAACTTTTAGTATGATTTACCATCAGACATTAAAAAAAATATGGTTATGTTGTTTTTTTAGAGTGTATGTAAACTTCTGGTTTCAACTGTATGTTATATGACACAAGGTGGTTATTTTGCTTGTGATGCTGAATTTTGCTGAAGGGCAGCAGGACAGAGGCACTACATCAACCCATCTGACGAAAAAGAAAATTCAATTAGTAGGTAGATATTAAATGCTTATATACATTTTTCTTAACTGATATACACGCAGGGGCCACATGGTGGCTCAGTGATTAGCACTGTCGCCTGGTTTGACTGAGCCAGTTGTCATATCTCTGTGGAGTTTGCATGTTCTCCCTGTGTTTGTGTGGGTTTCCTCCGGGTGCTCCGGTTTTCCCCACAGTCCAAAGACATGCGCTATAGGCCAATTGTGTAAGCTTAAATGTCCATAGCGTATGTGTGTATGTCCTGGTCCTCCATGTTGGGGATTGAGCGTTGGGCTAACGACTCACCTCATAAAAATTAGATGTTATGAAACACCAACATGGTGCGGCTAAATATCAACTTCGATATAAACAGCCCTGGGAGTAAGTGAGTGAGGAAAGAATATAAAAGCTGAAAAATTTAGAGGTTAAGTCTATTAGCCATTTTAAGTTATCTGTACTTAAACATTTAAGTTATCTGTACTTAAACATTTAAGTTAGTTCAATGAAGAGACCACATTTGGTCAACTCAATTAATTGAGTTGTCGATTTCCTATTACTCAAATGAACTGAGGGAATCACTTTCCTCAAATCATTTGAGTAGTCTCAACTTATTAGGGTTTACAGTGTACTGCAATGGAATTTAAGAACAGGCTATATTAATTTATTGCCAACTTGAAACTGAAGTACAAAACAAAACAAAACCTTTTTTACATGCTGTTTTTTTCCTTCCAAAAACAGACAAAATGAAATAAATAAAATAATAAAAATAAAAATGGTTTTGCAACAACATATAATGACTGAAATTTATTTTCTATTTTGTCACTCAGGTCACAGATAATGTTAATAATGCTAATGTGAACGCAATCTTCTGCAACTTTGTTTAGACCCAAGTACACTAACCAAGGTTTTTCAAAAAGTGACAATTGTACAGAATTCATTAGCATATTTGAATAAATGCTCAGCAGAAAATATAAAAGCTTATTTGTTAATGAATGATGCTCTACTTTGCCATAAAAGTGACCTAAATTAAAAAGTACATTTGCTATAAAAATAGCTATTTTAACACCACTGCTTAATAATGCTGTCTTCTTCTCTGCAATTATATTGTCTCACTGCTCGTTTAGATGGACACGGAGACAATTAAGTGATGATAAAGACATTTTTTTCTAAATTCGATCAAATCCCAGGCTTGCTACGTGCACCCTCTTATGCTGTATATCCAAAACATCCAATCCTGGGGCTAGCAGTGCACACTTAGTCACAAAAAAATGTCTCGAATAGAAAATCCAAGTGGATTTCCCCAAGCCAGAAGAGGTTCATGGTTTCGATTAACAGTGTTGAGCTCTGTAGGCATCTGGCTGGAGAGCAGGAATTTATGAATTTAATGCCAGTTCTGTTCTTCTTTTTCTTGCAGGGGGTTAGTGCTTTCCAAACGGCTTCAGGCTACGGGTTCTCCATGTCTTTGTCAAATGGCTTTAACTTGTTTCTCTCTCTCATTTCTCATCAAGTTTAATCTTGACTCCAAGCTGGCTGATATGATAACACATCTAAACTGGGTCAAGGACTAAAGTCATTCAGTAGTAATTACAGCACTTGTTGATGCCACCAATAAACAAGCGCTCACTGATACAGACCCTGCTTAGGATTTACAAAATGTGACGTTGCAGTGACCTCACATCAAGACCACACACAGGTTATTAAAAAGACGACGAGTGCTTCCGCAAAAAGACAAGCTCCAATAGGAATCACTGGTTTTAAAAATGTCAATTAGCTAGAAATCAATCAGACTTATACTGTATGGTTTAATTAAACAACAAATCAAACTGGGGTGATCATACGTCCCTTTTTTCTGGACAGTCTTTTTGGAACTTTGGAATTGAGTTTCCTCCGGGTGCTCAGGTTTCCCCCACAAGTCCAAAGACATGTGCCATAGGTGAATTGGGTAAGCTAAATTGTCCGTAGTGTATGTGTATGAGTGAATGAGTGTGTATGGATGTTTCCCAGTGATGGATTGCAGCTGGAAGGGCATCCGCTGCATGAAAACATATGCTAGATAAGTTGTGATGACCCCAGATTAATAAAGGGACTGAATGAATGAATAATAATTAGATAAATAAAGGCCTGTAATACAACAATGTAGTAAAACAATTTATATGGGCTGGATTTAAACAAAAATGTATTTAGTAATGTTCAACTTAATTTGTTTGTTTAAATTCAGCTAATATAAAATGTTTCCAACAATTTTCAATGAAAATTTTTTGTTGTTGTCAAAATATATTATGTCATAATTGACTTATTTTGTTGCTATTGATTAGGCTATTTTTGAGTACAACATTATCAGTTATTCCACTGTCAACACACACACCCGAGCAGGTCCTATAGCCGAGAGAGTCTATTCGAAAATCACTTCAGTGAGCTCAATTAAAGCAAATGATATATTTAAATAAATAATGCCACAATTTATTGTTAGTACTGGTAACAGCATTTTGTTTGATTATGCCTTACAAAAGAAATATAAAAACTATATAAAAATAAAACTCCCATTAGTAACACTGTTTATTTATAACATAGTTATTCCCATCTCTTATGTTTGCAATTCCCGAGGAAGGCTTCAGAGCTAAAATTCAGTAATGTAATGAGTTTTCTTTCAATATTCTTTCCAACATACACTGTAAGCAGCAGAACAACAATTTGACCAATCAGAGCAAAATATGCTCTCAGAAAATACAGGGATAAGAGTCTTTAAAATAGCATAATAGGCACTCTGAGTTTGTTTTTAATGTGCTTGATATAGAATAAGACTTTAGAATGTAAAAGACTCACAAATGTTGTACAATTTCTATTGTCTGCTGAACAGCTATTACTTTTGGCTAAATACTAGTAATGTAGAGATAAAGTCAACAGTAATTGTAATGTTGGTTCAATAATGTTACCCTATTTCAGAGAAATTACACTAATGCATGAAATTCACCTTACATTTTATATAATAATGCATGATGAAACGCTATAAAATCCAGCAGCGGTCTTCTGCAGTTTCTGACCTGCGATTAGTGTGTTTTTGAGCAGTATGTACAGCCCCGAGCTCCTTCAAGAGAAACCGATTTTCATGCTGATGTGTGATGTTGGATTCTCTCTAGTGAACATATTGGCTCATGCATCACCTGCTCTCCGCTGCTGACAAGCCTCACTGATAGTGGAGAGTGAGAATCCAGAGATTCCTCTAATAAATAAACAAATTTACCAGCGTTACTATCACCTCCAAAGCTTCAGGCATCACAGTGCACGGCAACATATGCCATCAGCATAAAAAATTTGATGTAGTTCAATCAACTTTACTGGCACCCTACCGATTTTATGATTACCTCAAACACTAAAAAACACTAGCATAATTAGAGCTTCAAATTAAGATTTATCAGAATGTCTCATAATCTTGGTACATTATAGCAATAAGCTTGTATTATAACACTCAGTGCTACCCTGAGATTTTATGCATGTTATATACGTCAATACTGTATATCAGCTCCCTTCCTACTCTTCCTATCTATTAAAACGACAAATTAATGGGCAAAGATGGAAGTAAATTAATCATTGTTAGAAATTATCTGCTGTTATTTTCTTTCTACAAAAACATTAACAACTACTTAATAATAATAATGAATATCTGCTTAAAATCCAATCAGCATATTAGAATATTTTCTGAGGTATGAGCTGCTGAAAATTAAAAAAAAGAATATATATATATATATATATATATATATATATACTAGTACCTAGTTGGACCCCCTTTTGCCTTCAGAGCTGCCTTAATACTTTGTTGCATACTTTCAACAAGGTACTGGAAATATTCCTCAGAGATTTTGGTCCATATTGACATGATAGCATCATGCAGTTGCTGCAGATTTGTCAGCTGCACATCCATGTTGCAAATCTCCCATTTCACCACATCCCACAGGTGCTCTATTGGATTGAGAGCTGGTGACTGTGGAGGCCATTTGAGAACAGTGAACTCATTGTCATGTTCAAGAAACCAGTCTGAGATGATTTGTGCTTAATGACATGACGCAATATCCTGCTGAAATTAGCCATCAGAAGGTGGGTACGCTGTAGTCATAAAAGGATGCACATGTTCAGCAACAATGATCAGGCAGGCTGTGGCATTGACACAATACTCAATTGGTACCAAAGGGCCCAAATTGTTTCCAATCTTCTAATGTCCAATTTTGGTGAGCCTGTGCGAATTGTAGCCTCAGTTTCCTGTTCTTACAGGATTGGAACCCAGTGTGGTCTTCTGCTGCTGTAGCCCATCCGCCTCAAGGTTGGATGTGTTGTGCATTCAGAGATTCTCTTCTGCATACCTCGGTTGTAATAAGTGGTTATTTGAGTTACTGTTGCCTTTCTATCAGCTCAAACCAGTCTGGTCATTCTCCTTTGACCTTTGGCATCGACAAGGCATGTGCGCCAACAGAACTGCCGCTCACTGGATATTTTCTCTTTTTCGAACCATTCTCTGTAAACCCTAGAGATGGTTGTGCATGAAAATCCCAGTAGATTAGCAGTTTCTGAAATACTCAGACCAGCCCGTCTGGCACCAACAACCATGCCACGTCCAAAGTCACTTAAAGACACCTATCTTCCCCATTCTGATTCTCAATATGCATTCTTCAGCGGTCTTGCGTCCGTCCCAGAAGTCATTGCGACTGGAGGTGGGAAGCGCAGCATTTTACTTAGATTTATTATTAAAGTTCAGAGATATCACTTATTTACCTCAGGAGTTTCCCTAAATGAAACGGTGAATATAAACATCACCATGAAAATCTTAATAAAGGCATAAACACAAAAGGGTGTTCATTTGCTGAAATTCGTAATAAAATCAGTTTTATTTATATTGTGCAACGTATATTTATAATGTTTTTATGCAAAGTATATACAGTATTTTGAAAAGGGGAAAAACAATAAATCGTTGTATGAATGCTGTAATGTTTAAATAATTTTCCATTTAAAATGCGTGAAATCACATGACCATCAGGAAGAATGCAGCATCTCATTTCTCACAGGATGCGTTCTCTGTTCTCGTGGTCTCCCGAGCTCATTCTTCCGAGGACACCTGGCAAGACCGCTCTCCACAAGAACGCAAGTGCGTTCTCTGCGTTATGCCTAAATGCATTGAGTTGCTGCCATGTGATTGGCTGAATAGAAATTTGCGTTAACGAGCAGTTGGACATGTGTACCTAATAAAGTGGCCGGTACGTGTAATTAATTATTCTCAACTGTATTCAGTTAATGTCCTTTAGAAATCAAATCAGAGTGAGGATCAGAATGAACAGCCTTCCAATTTCATTTTAAACTTGAGCATCTAGTTATTATTTAAGATATGGAACCTACGCTTTAAACCAGAAAGGAGAGATATATTATGCATATAAGCTTCAAACTGATGTGATTTTTCCAGTATAAAAAAAGTGATTTGGTCAAAGAAGGATTTCATATTTTCTGCGTCAAATATCATTACATTACAGTCCTCATTAGCCATCATTACCGTTCAATTTTGCAGCACTGCTGATATTCACACTTTGAATATTAATGACAGTACATTTGCATAATACGCTGTGCAGGTATGGATATAAGCATAGTTCTTCGATTCTACTAAGGCCGGGGTTTCCTGTCCACAGACGTCCAGTTTTGAGCTACGACTGCTGAAAAGCAAAAGAAATTGTGCTTTATTGAACTGGAGCTTGTCAGCATTTTCGGAGAGCTAGTAAAGTATAATTGTGTCATCCTTTACAAAGCAGTGTTGGGTTGACAGCAGCCACAGAAGCCTCATTACTCTGTGTTTTATAGGGCTGTTTGAGGATGGCAAGATCGTTTGGTGATGAATAATGTCTTTCTCACTGGGAGCTACAGTAAAACATACAACAGCACCGACTCTGCCAAAGGTACATGGATCATCTCCAATGAGATCAAGTCCATGGAGGAATTATACAGGGTTTTTGTCTGACGCTCCTCGACATGCATGGCACTGAGAGAGAGAGTGGATGAACAGGAAAATATTCTTATTGTCTCGTGTTGAGAGAATGACAGATGGATGGTTCACAAAGAAATGAAACACAGCAACACCTGGATTAAAGACCCTAAGAAGCACACTGTGAATTGAAATACTGTAAATAATGTCCTTGAATTGAAAATTCACCCCAAAATAGACATTCACTATGAATATCTTGGTGACTTGTTTCAGTTTAGCATCAATGGTTACCATTCCTTTAAATAATGCTAGAAATAATAATAAAAATTTAATTAAATATTATATATAATGCTATTTCCTTTCATCCACAAACTCGACAAACAATCTTGAGCACATTCATGTTGGTGGAGCAGTTCACTTTAAAGTTAATTATGACATGGACGTTTTTCTCTTTTTCTCTGTGCTTATGAGACATCTCTCAGATCTTTGTCTGGTTTTCTAAGAACTGTGTATCAAAAAAAAAAAAAAAAAGTATTTTCCTTAGTATTATGTGATAATAAAAACTTGTGAATACACACTTGCAAGTGTAAGAATATATTTTTCTCTTTTGATTGATGACAAGAATTAGTCAAGATCATTTCAGTTCTGTCATGAAAACACTCTGAGAGACTTAGTAAGCAATGCATATGCATATGTTTGGCCTTGGCGGTACAGATCTGCTGCGCTGCTGCTGCTTTGATTATTGGCAGAGAGCAAAAACTGAGACTTGTTACTGCCAGTATATTCACAGACATGTTGTTTGAGAATATAACACACGTAACATACATATAACCCCATAGCAAATCTATACACAGGTGGAGGTGGGGTGGAGGAGGGATCTGAAATCGAACTGCAGTTTGCTAACACTAATGACACTGACAGTGTTGGGTAGTATAGCCCATCACTACAAGTAGTGACGTTACTAGCCTAACTACATTTCTCAGTAGTGTGGGGGTAGCGTCGCTACTTTAAAAATCAAATAGCTTTTTGTAGCGACGCTATTTTTCTAGACAAGTAGTGCAGTAGCGTCCACACAAGATATTTTTACAGATCGCGGATCAATAAGTAATGGCACGGATATTCATGGAGCTGTGAGGCCGGTGTCTAGCCGTAATCCATATGATGGCGAAAGTGATGATTTCTTTTTTGTCCTGTTTTTAATAGTCGTCGACCAATCTTTTTGGTGCATTACTGCCACCTCTTGCTCTGGTCTGTGACGTCACCAACCAATTGGGCTAACACGAGAAATTTGCTTGATGGAAAGATGAGTAAGGGAGAGGAGTTTTATATTTATATATATATATATATATATATATATATATATATATATATATATATATATATATATATATATATATATAGTTTACTGTAGTAAAGGCTAAACTATACTATGGTTATTACTATTAGTTTATGATAGTTACTAATGATACTACATTATATAGTGTAATTCATTAATAAAGAGTTGTAAATATACAATACAATATAATAATGCCTATTCCTAAATATTTCCCTTTACTCAAAATTACTATAGTATTTTAAATGTGTAACACCTGGTTTTATTAGATTTTTTTGTTTTTGCTGTTATACTATCATTTGTTTCTGTTTGGCACAGCATATTATTTGCAGTAAGTAATTGAACTGAACAATTATGCCTCATACTGTATGTTTGATTGACAGTTTTATTGATCACTAAGATATGATTGACTTAAATTTAAGTTGCTTTAATTTAAAAATGGAAAAATGCATAAAATAGCTTTAGATGTAGCTAAGCTACTTTTGCCAAGTAGCTTTTAGCTAAGCCTGCTACATTTCCCAGAGGGTAGCTTTTTATGGAACAAAATTAATGCCAAATGTATTGAATTAAAAAGCTTATTGAATAGCACAAACTGAAAAAAATAATACACCGAATTAACAAGTTCTTGCATTTATGTAGTCAATAAGTAGAGTAGCTAATAGCTTTAGCTCATTAAATTTAGCTCACTAAATTTTTTTCAAGTAGCTTGCCCAACACTGGAGACTGATGTATTTATAGACCAATTACCAACCTACATCACACATGACGTCACACGGGTCCCCGGTTGCAGAAAAAGACCGGCTGCTATAGCAAACATGTCGTGTTTTGCGGTAGGATGCCAAATTCGCCAAAAAATAGAAAACTTTACTTTTACCATACACCACACTGCTTTCAATGCCAACTGCAGACGTCTTTGGCTAAAAGGGAGCTGAATGAAGTGACGACCTAATTATAAATGCTGGACTCTGCAGTTCTCATGTTATATCAGGTAAGTTCACGCTATGCTGAATCATACACATTACTCGTTTTTGATTGCAGCAATGATTTCGGCAAAACAGTTACATATAGTTAATTAAACTGCGGACACTGAATGCTCAGAATGAAACGTGAAAGTGTAAGTTATTAAAGTAAAGTTGGTTTTATATTCACACATTCATTCAGTGACAACTTGTGACACACTCCCTATATTGTTTACCACGGCACTTTGAGTATTCGGTCTGAAATAACCTGCAATTGTGACTTGAAAACAACAATAACACTGTTTATTTGACTGTGAACAATGTTGTACTTTGATAGTCATTGGCTGCAAATAATACGTTTATGAAATTATATTATTAAGGGGAAAGTCATAATGTGCGAATATAAAACCAATTTTACCTTTATGTGTAAGTTTACATACCCTGGGCCTGCCGTAAGTTCAGGTGTAGTTCGCTATCAGAATCAGTTGTTCTGCTTGTTGATGATTATACCCAGGCCTTGTATAACGTTAGCGCCGTCTTTTTTTCCTTGTCTTTGGCTCGGCAGAACCTTGGTTTTTAACACTACATAGTTTTAAATCTAGTAATCATGGAACATTATTTCTTGCACATGATGACACAGAACACAATTGTTGGCATCCAAAGACTTGTAGGCCTTTAACTTCTCTCTTGTAAAATCCCTTGGAGCTTCAATGAGATTGTATATTTCGGGCTCGATGGTTGGCCATTTTGTCTTATTCAGTATCAATTGGGAGGCTGCTATCGCAAATGGACCTGTCAGACGAACGCCGCTCACTTTAACGTTAATTTTGCCGAATAACTGTGCTTATCACTTGGTGACTTGGCTTATCACAGCTGTTATAATACGCTGAAAGCATTATGTAAATAATATATATAATATGCAATCAATCTAACTTATTTCTAAGACAACAACAAACTCTGTACCGCATTAGATGTCATTCCCTCGCTGTAAATGCTAGCGCTCCCGGTTTTTTTCTGCCACCTCCCTGCGCGCTTCCTGAATGTTTACAAATATGGTAATTGGTCTATATAATGAGGAGCAAGCTCATTGGTTGCTGTAGTGACAGCAACCAATCGCCTGTGCCATTTAGCTGATGTAAATACAAGAATAAATACCCAAACCGAGAAATGAAGAAATAAGAATAACTAATCACAGTAAAAAAAATTGATTACAGCATTTAACAACACTACAACAGTAAATGATTGAACACTTTAAATCAATCCACATAGAAGTGGCTTCGCTATGTCTCAAACCTCAGTGGAGTTGTAAACAGGTCATATAAATCCAAAACAGGCTCATTTGACAGTTTAATGGAAGTCTTCATTAATTTTCTCCAGGAAACACATAGTAGTCTGAGTCCAAAAAGAAAAAAACCAAGAGCGCTGGAAGTTTATTAGATGATATTAAGGCTGGGAGCCACTCCTGAGACCCCCGACTTCAAATAATGTATTAAGTTTGAAACTTAATTTTGTATGCACAATTGAACGGGGAGGTCCCATGAGGATGAATAGATTTAAGATCCACAGAATGGATATATGATGGGGATGGTTTTTAATATGAGCAAAGTTAAAGCATGATACAATTAAATAGGATGAAGCAGATCTTCCATTACTTCGCAGAATGAACCGAGCTTTGGATATAAGATCCTTTTAAACTGATTTGCTCCAAAGTTCGTCTGAAACGATTCTGCTTTTGATGGACAGGTGATGCCAGTGAATTAGAGCCTAATGAAATCTGAAGCAAAAATGAAAATGTCATATCGAAAGAAAAATGATCCGATGAACACCGTTTTGAAGCATCAAGACCTGTTATACAAGACATGATTTTAGGGCGAAAGGGATCAATGGAGCATTGTTAAGGAGGCCTACAGCATTATATATTGACTTAACGAACATCTGACAGTGAGTCTTAATTAAGCCAACACACCGCTCTGCCTTAAGAACTGCCTCATGGCTTCTGTTAATTAACTCCAGCAATGCACCATCACTCAAAAACCTGCACAAGTTTTGCTGCAGATCACTCATTCACTCGAGTCTGTAAAGTAACAAATCCTTCCAGGATTTATGAACTGATTTATCTTTAATGGAAATCAAAAGATAAATTGGGATAATTAATAAAAGGCATATAATGATTCCTTTTAAACTGTCCGATTAATATCGTTTTATAACCGTGATGTATTATTAACAAACCGTAAATCACCGCAGTCAGAGTTAATCTCCCCCATTCATTCAAACCATCCTGAAATAAATGTTTTTTTTCTTTTCTTTTGTGCTCCCACAGTCGTGCTTCTAGATTAATAAGCGAACTGAGTCTAATCTTGATTATGGCATCGTGAACTCCCATAATTCCTGCCTCCATTTCCTCTTTCACAGTCAGGAAAACTTATTTAGACTCTTCAATCTCCTGGCTGGTTCATGAACCCAACTGCACTGGAGCTACAAAGTGAGTCTGCGAGCACAAGCCCATTGGTGTGCGATTTCACTGGCGTCCTCCAATAGGTAATAGAGGCAGAAGGCAGAAATCATCAATCAAAAGCCAGGTCACCATTCATAGCCATCTCAGGACGGGCACTATATAACCGTAGCTGCTAAACAGCACTAATTTCCCAGAATGAAATACGTGGCGGCCACAGCGGCCATTTGCAGGATTTGTATCGGAGGCCATATTTCAAGGTCATGCTTCGGCTTCTGCCTATTAAAGGCTGTTTGAAACATTGAAGGACCAGTTTATGTCTCGCTGGCTTCTCACTGAGGTCTAACGCAGCGGCGCGATGGTGGATGTAAAGAGCGTGGAGTGATGAAAGAGGAGGGATGGGGAGGGAAAGAAATGATCGAAGCAAAAGGAGGAGGAGGGAAGGAGGTCCAGTTAAATGTGGATTAATGGACAATGGCCCTTTTTTCACTCTCAATAAGATTCGAGAAGGATGTAATTGTTGGTCAAACGTAAGAACAGATCAACTGTTGCAGTCTAATATTTAAAACTCAATGCAAGATGTTAGCAAGATTAACATGTATTTACATAAATGGACCCTCTTCAACCTTCTGCAGGTTAATATAAGCTTGCACAGTAAAGGGTTCCACACAATTCATTCATGTTCCAACACAAATCAGTTAGGTTTATTGGTTTTGACAAATTTAAATGGATTGAAAATAAAAGAATTAAGTTGTCCCAAAAAAATCTCAAGATTTGTTATTTCAGCTCATTCTAAATAAGTAGTTTAGACATTTTTTTGGGAGTAGTAACATATTTGTATTGATAATATATAGTGAACAAATTGTATTTATGCATTGTTATTATACTAGATGCACTTTAAATAATAAAATACAGCATATTATTATGTAGCATATATATTTATATGCAAATATGTAAAATAATTTTACATAATTTATACATAATTTAATATAATATTTAACCTTTTTTATTACATAATTTAACATTTTCTAATAAACATTTATATACACACACAGAGTGCACAGAAATGCATTTTCTTTTCTATTATAACTAAACACAAAATGTATTTAGTACACTAAAAAACATGGACACATCAGGTAAAAAGGTGCATTATTCACTCAAGGTGGTAAAGTAAAACTACATGTCAAGGTGAAAGAAGAAAATAAAAGAGCAGAAGGCTGAATCTGATGCCATTTAACAATTTGTATATTAACAATTTGTTGAGCTTTTACAGGCATCGAAAAGAATATAACAGCCACTGAGATGGAAGATTTTGTAGCACTATTTTATCAATAAGTCGTCACATGCACATGTGTATCTGAAACGCGGCAGCATTTGCACGACTGTCTTTGTGGGCTGTGTATTGCAATGTTACAGAACAGTCCAGCTTTTCAAATTCTTAGTAGGCTACCTGGTTAGTCCAGGGGTGCCCAAACTCGGTCCTGGAGCGTTTAGCTCCAACCTTAATCAAATACACAAGCTAATTAAGCTCTTACGATATACTAGAAACTTCCGGGCAGGTGTGTTGAAACAAGTTGGAGCTAAATTCTGCAGGACACCGGTCCTCAGGACCGAATTTGGGCACCCCGCTTTAGTCGATCGCTGAGGATATAGAATTATTCATTCACTTTATGTTGCAAACTTCTTAATTCAGTCTACGGTTGTTTCCTGTTCGAATATTATTGTGTTCATTACTCACATTTAATTTGTGCAGCACGGGGGAAACTCAGCTTAACTAGTGGCAGGTGCTGCTCTTATTGGTAAATGATTGTCTAATTCTTCACATCATTTCTACTAATGCGTTTGTGGCTTTTGGTGAAGGCATGATCAATACGAGCCTCCTTTATGTTTACCCCATCCATAACCGGTACAAATGGGGTATGAACGTGGTGCTCAGCGTCAACGCTCAATCTCAAAATTTGAATGAAACTAGAGCGCCACCTGCTGGCGAAAACTTGCCAGACAACTGTCGTATGCAAACATATGGAGAAGTTCCACTCCACTCATTCCAGAGCAACTGTGCTCATTCATCCATACCTGAGATCTGAAGTGTTTTAGCCCCTGCTGCCAGAATGACCCCTGCTCTTCTCTGAAGACTGATCACTGTCAGCATTCGGCTATGAGATGAAAACACACCTCTGTAAAAGTTCCCCTGACTAAAGACAAAGGAAAAGATAAACAAGTCATGGTACATTAAATGCACTAAAATGGGTTTGTTTTCTATTTACTTGAGCATTTGAATTAGACTGTACAATATTGCATGGTTTCTGCAGAACTAGAACGGCCAGATGGTGGTTTATACGACTGAACTCTTTAGCTTCATTTAGCCTAACAGTTTTTCCAACTAGTAGCCTATGTTATTCACATTTATTCCTGGAATACAAAATGCTTTATACAAGATGTAGTCTTTTTAAGTAAATGCATGTAATGTATACTGTAATCATTACCTCATGCTGCTGGACTTATGCACATGGCCAGGCTTTCTGTAGGTTTAATGAAGGTAAATGTAAGGTCTTTTAAAGCCGTTTGAGGAATAAGTAAAGAATAATGTATAAATAATAAAAAAAAAAACACACAATTTGTAGTATAAATTAATGGAGCGCACACAATAAGTAGCATTAGTAAGTAATTATAACGTTTAATATTACTACTAATATAATTGCATTAATATGACAACTGTGAAGCATGAAGCAAAAATGTGTGCACTAGTCTTGTTTTCAGTAAAATTTATCAAAATATATCAAAAGGATTTAATTAACAATAAATATTTTCCAGTGGGCTTAAAAAATAAATAAATTCCAAATAAAAAATATATAACCATTCGAAAGATGTTTGAGCTTATTTGCAAAAGCACAATTGATTTTAATTTCTCAGAAAACACATAATTTCATTATTTTACATGTGTTTAAGTATTTGTATTGGAAATACGAGAGGAAGATCTGCACTGCTGCAACATTTAATGTCGTGTCTTTATGAATTAAGATCTTCTGCTTTGATTTAAAACTTTTTTAAACCTTAAATTAAATTGTGGAAGTGGAACCGTGCCAGACAAATAGGTTAAATTGCACAAACTTGCCATTAGAGTGAAACTTAGTGTGTTGTCAAAACTGCAGGAACTATTGTATTAATGCTGTATGCAACAATTGATGCTGCAGTAGCCTACATGTTAGTTAGAAAATAGTGTCTTGAGAGATCCAATAGAATCACCACACCCACAACATAGCCTGGACTTTATTTTTTCTTTGATGGAACACACATGCTTGGGCTGCACGATACAACACCTGCATCAAAATAAACTATCTACAAGCACATATACAGTGCTCAGCATAATTGAGTGCACCTCATTTTGAAAATGAATATTTGTATCCATTTCTCAGTGAATATAGGCAATGTATTTTGGTGCTTTTAAACAAAACAGATTTATTAAACAGACATGTTTATTAAAATAATATTTTAGTCACCAAACATAATTAAATATTGAAACATAATACAATTAAATTCAAGCAAAATATAAAAAAAAATTACAACCTACAAAATTTCAACTAAATTTGTACATTTTTTTTTGCTTCTCTTGATTCTTCCTCTTTTTAAAATTTGTATTTAATATTTTTCTATAACATTTAAATTTGGGTGTACTAGTTTTTGGACCGTTATCGTAAGTTATAAGCTCCAGATTTGGCTTCAGTACTGACTAATCTAATGTATATGTACAAATATAACATTGTATAGCTTCCTATTAAAAATATGAACTTAAGATAGATTTGTGAGGGGTGTACTTATATATGCTGAGCACTGTAAATACAATAAAGAAAAAGATATAATTCAAATAAACAATAGTCTATAACAATTGAACAATCAAATGTAAAATACTGCAAAGTCTTCCTTTTATGAATAATTCAATAAAATTAATTGTTATTAAAGTTCCAAATTATACAATTTATTAGGCCTGCATGCTTTTTAAATCCTCATAAAGTCACAGGCCTCAAAAACACACGCAAACAATAAATTATATCCCGATTGGGCATGGGATGATAACCGGTTTACCACAGTTGGAAAAGTTAAGGTTTTGAAACCACAAACATTTTCTTTTATACCATTCCTAAGGTATATGTACTTATTTTAAATGTGTGTTTTTTTTTTTTACAAGAATTTCATTAAGTTTTTTAGGGAAGCAGTATCTAGAGCAAAACGACCTTCTAAATCAAAAGCTACTGGTCAGCCCACGATTCAGGAATTGTTTGAAAAACAAGTCACTTATACTCCAACATACAAGCATGCTATAGAACTGAACAGTGCAGTGGCTTTACTTTATATCCATAGAAAAGAAAGCTATCCAAAGATGCCTTTTTGAGTTATGAAATCTGTGTTTTTAAAACCAAAGATAGTCAGTGATTTATTTAAATTGTTTAGCCTGACATGTTTAAAATAAAAAATGTTTTTTTTTTAAATAAAATATATTGTGTTCAATGGGGAAAAAGTTGTTTTTTTTTATTCAGACATTTTAAAAGAATTAATTAATATCCTAAAACCATGATATTTTTAATCCAAGGTTATCATACCATCAGAATCATATACTGGCCCATGCCTAATCCAGATCCAGACTCAACATTGCATATCTTGTGATGTGACAATTGTGAATGATCACATTGCGATGTCAATATTGAAATTACAGGGAGTGCAGAATTATTAGGCAAGTTGTATTTTTGAGGATTCATTTTATTATTGAACAACAACCATGTTCTCAATGAACCCAAAAAACTCATTAATATCAAAGCTGAATATTTTTGGAAGTAGTTTTTAGTTTGTTTTTAGTTTTAGCTATTTTAGGAGGATATCTGTGTTTGCAGGTGACTATTACTGCATAATTATTAGGCAACTTAACAAAAAAACAAATATATACCCATTTCAATTATTTATGTTCACCAGTGAAACCAATATAACATCTCAACATTCACAAATAAACATTTCTGACATTCAAAAACAAAACAAAAACAAATCAGTGACCAATATAGCCACCTTTCTTTGCAAGGACACTCAAAAGCCTGCCATCCATTACTTTTCTCAGTTCATGGGCAGTTATTTTGCACCTTGGTTTTTCCACACGCTTCTTGCGACCCTGTTGACTATTTTGAATGAAACGGTTGATTGTTCGATGATCACGCTTCAGAAGCTTGGCAGTTTTATAAGTGCTGCATCCCTCTGCAAGATATCTCACTATTTTTGACATTTCAGAGTCTGTCAAGTCCTTCTTTTGACCCATTTTGCCAAAGAAAAGGAAGTTGCCTAATAATTATGCACACCTGATATAGGGTGTTGATGTCATTAGACCACACCCCTTCTCATTACAGAGATGCACATCACCTAATATGCTTAATTAATAGTAGGCGTTTGAGCCTATACAGCTTGGAGTAAGACAACATGCATAAAGAGGATGATGTGGTCAAAATACTCATTTGCTTAATAATTCTGCACTGCTTGTATATATTGTGCAACCCTAACACACGCATACACATATTTTGGTGAATAAAAAATACAATACTTACTTTAATTAAAGGCTATTTTGCATGTTAATTCATGAAAATGTGTAGCATGTTAGTTAGGCAGACTAAACAAACAGGCAATAATATATTTGAATCCAGGCATATATATCAGTCACAGCCTCTCAGTCACTTTTCAAGTACTCTGGATCTGGAATGCTTCCACGTAAACTGACAAAATATATACAATATAGTCTCTATGAAATGTAAGAGTGAAATCATAGCAGAAATCATAGTCATTTCCATCCCAAGCACCATCCAGTCCATTCAAGTAGTTCCACAGGAAATACACATTTGACCACCATTAACAGTAGAGCAAAAAGGCCACATTCTCATATGACTTTTGGTCATTCTACAGATTTTACATTTTGGTATTTTAATAAAGAAATTAAACAAACATTTACTTTTTTTATTTAACAAACTGTTTTTTTTATATTGTTACCAATTTATAACCAATTTGGATTTTTCTGTTTTCATCTGAAATTAATTTATGAAAAATACATGGCTAAAGTAGTCTTTAAATACCTCTATATAGTGTATGGTTTGGTTAACTACAGTATAATAACCTTGCAAAGAAGTTCTAAATGAAGCAAGCAACTTCAGAAAATAGCAGCATCAAAAAGCCATTATACAGTAACAGAGCTCTGGATGAGCTCTACAGCTGATAAAGGAAGGAGCCAGACTATAAACTCAGCCAAGCTAGTTTAATTCTGCCTTTTCCGCAATCATCAAAGAGCTCTCAAAGTCTTCCGGATTCAGTGCTGTGCTGTCTAATCCTGACATTTCCAAGACAGACTTGTCTTAACTTTGAATTATGACAGACTTGTCTTAACTTTGAAATAATGGCATGGCTGAATCTGATCAAGTTGCACAACTTGAACATCCTTTCAAAGACACAAGAATCTCAATCTGCTTTATTTATTTGTATTTATATATCGGATAATAGAACTACTTGTGTTGAAGTTCACTCATGTCCAAAAATGCTGAAATGTTCATGTTGGTTTACACATATTCAAGTCACTTTATAATAACACTGTAAACTATTACAAAGGCAAAGTCCATGATGGCCAGCAACCATGTAAAACATATGCAGTGGTTTCAAGTACATTTAATCTCGCAAAGCACAGATAATCTTTGGCCTGTCTGGTTAGGCATTAAACATCTCTCCAAACCTAAATGAGGTATAAGGTCACAACGACACAAACAGTCACCAGACAATACCATCTCATTCATCATTTCATGAAGGCTGTCGTATAAGTTCATAAACCGTGAGTTAATAAGTCAGTATGTGGCTGTACTTTGCTGCTCAGACAAATTTCACAAAGCATGTGCAGTTAGCTACTCGCACTGGAGTTTGTGCTTCAAGGTCACTTTCTTTAAACAGTTTTGTTTGATGTTGATACAGGCCAAACTATGCATTGTTCTCTACGGTTCTACTTCCTGTTTGTTTTTAGTAGCTTCAAATAGCCTCAAAATGTGATCTCTAGACCTGGGAAAGTCATGTTAACTTCATGGAAAATTTTAAAGGGGTGGTCCACTATGATATTATTTTTCAAACTTTAGTTGATGTGTAATGTAGATATGTGAACATAAAAATGCAATATGCTCAAAGTTCAATGCAAAGGGAGACATTGGCTTTTACAGAGTTAACTTAGCAAAGCCTACAGCGAACAAATTTGGAGACTACAAAAAATACATCCGGGCTAGTGAGATCACAAATGCGCATACACCCTGCGCATTCAGCCAGAGGCACTGTAATGATATTTAGCAATACCTGCCAACATTTTGTTCATAAATTCTGGAAAGCCGAGGGGGGGAGAGGTAGAATTCCGTGAGTTTTCCGGGAGACAGAACAATACGCGAGATGGGTCTCAAATATGGGAGACTCCCGGGAAAAACGGGAGTGTTGGCAGGTATGGTTATAGCAGAGAAAGCTAAAAATGCTGTCCAAACGCTGCTATTTCCACAGAGCTTCTTCTGTTTGAGCTTCCAAAGGACACGACAGAGAAGTGCTCACAATTTCATTTTAATTATATTCCAGAGAAAGATATAGCTAGCATTTGACAAAGGACAGCTTCCAGAATCTCTCCCAGTTCAGTGCTGGATTCAGCTAAATACTCCTCCGTTCATAATAGAAGAAGCTGTGGATTGTGAGCCACAACCTGTAAGTATTTTTATTTGTTAAAATGGTTCTATTACATGCACAGTGTCTAGTGTTAACGGTATGTTGTAGCAAGGACGTAAACAAGAATGTAAACAACGGGAAATGCTGTTTGGCACCATTACCAATTTAGCTACAAATTCATATTTATCCGTTAAACACTCACAATCTTCAGGAGTGCTGCAGTGTCTCTCAAATGATCAATTATGTTAGCTGACCAATCAGAGTCTCTTGTATGAGTATATAATGAACGTAAGCAAGGTATATGAAAAAATAATGTGATTTTCTACAAATGAAGCATGAGCACACATTGCTTTGCATCTTATAAACAAAACCAAGCCTTAAAACACATTTTTCAAATGATTTCAAGCACTACAATGTTGGATCAGGTAGAAATCGTGAGTAAAAATATATAATTTTAAATCCTTATCCTTAATCCCTGTCTAGCAGACTACAAAGAACTTAATATTTTACACAGTGAGCCAAAATGAGAGTCAAGAGAGAATAAAAAAGTTGTATATTGAAGCAGTGGATTGCCTTCAGAAGCGTGCAACTGACTATGAGGGATTTGACTGGAGTCTTGCACATCACGTAACATTGAATAATGCAGACACACACATATAAAAGATTCAAAAAGACAAGATGTCCCCAGTGTGGGAGTTTTTCAGTGAAAAACATTAATCATCCACATGTTTTCTACAGTTAATGTTAACAATTTGTTTGTCTTTTGTTTTAGTAATCAGGCTCAGAAAGATTTATTGACCTACAGTATATATCGCTTGTTGGTATTGGCTAACAATTTAATATCTCTACATCCCTAATATTAAAAGCAAGGGTTTTGTGAGGGCGAGATATGAAGTTATGGATTTTAATCTATGGCTCAACGACTAAGACTTCAAGGTTGTTATTGAATATGATCCTGCCGTCCACCTCTTTACTGCAGTCAGGATGTCTCAGTAAGTCCAGCACTTCTTTCTTCAAACGTTCAGGAGCATTTTTACTGAACTCTTTCACCTCGGTAAGGAAATCCAGCAGCAGTTCTCCCTCCTGGTCTCCTTCAGTAAAGCACTCTGTGATGTCCATCTGGGACAGAAGCTCATATTTACGGTACGGGACATCCTCAGAATCTAAAAAGCTCTTTATTTCTCCTGTAGTGACACACTGGCTGATCTCATTGTAACAGAGCTGCTCTCGAAATGTTGTCCATAATTTGCCCCACCCACTCTCACCTATGCAAAAAAACAACAGAAACAACTAAACAAACATATTTACTTGTGCTTTCAGACCGTAAGGCATTTCCCAACAAATATGAAACACAGCAAATATTTAATTAGTGGTTTTTGATTGAATTTTGATTTATTCGATTCATGGCTAATCATTAAAACCACCAAAAAGTATAATGTTATAAGCTACATTTCACATCATCCCTGTTATAAACATCACATGAAAATATATTTTCTAAGATTGTGAAAATAGGCGACGCAGTAGGTTGTGCTGTTGCCTCACAGCAAGAAGGTCGCTGGTTCGAGCCTCGGCTGGGTCAGTTGGCATTTCTGTGTGGAGTTTGCATGTTCTCCCTGCGTTCGCGTGGGTTTCCTCCGGGTGCTCCGGTTTCCCCCACAGTCCAAAGACATGCGGTACAGGTGAATTGGGTAGGCTAAATTGTCCGTAGTGTATGAGTGTGTATGGATTTTCTGTATTTTCACAATCTTCATTCATTTATTTTCTTTTCAGTTTATTCACTTTATTAATCCAGGGTCGCCACAGCGTTATGAACCACTAACTTATCCAGCACATGTTTTACGCAACGGATGCCCTTCCAGCTGCAACCCATCTTTGGGAAACATCTATGCACACTCATACACTACAGACAATTTAACCTACCCAATTCACCTGTACTGCATGTCTTTGGACTCTGGGGGAAACCGGAACACCCGGAGGAAACTCACGGAAACGCATGACGCAAAAACATGCAAACTCCACACAGAAATGCCAACTGACTCAGCCGAGGCTCGAACCAGCAACCTTCTTTCTGTGAGGCGACAGCACTACCTACTGTGCCATCGCGTCGCCTGAAATCATAATCACGGATGAGGTAAAGTATTTAAAACTTATTATCAGGGAACACATGAAGCAATGTAGTCTACAAGCTGTCAAAGCAAAATGAGACCTCTGAAGAAATTGCTGATGAGAGATGAGCATGACGTGGCACAAAAGCAGCGGACCTTTTATTATGTCACAGTCCACCACTAATGGTTCTTCCAGTAGTGATCATTTTGGGAAAGCAGGGCTGCTATATACTAAAAACTATTTTAAAGCTCTTAAAATTAAAATTCACACAACATATTAAAGCACTTTTGGTGTTTCACTGATTTATATAAAAGCAAAGTGAAAGCTGAGGGTGTATGACATCATTAGCATGGTGACAGCCCACGGTCCGTTCACTCATTAAAATTGCTGGATTTGAACATTATTTGAAACGTTTGGGGTAATGTAGGTTCAGTACATAACTCATCAACATATATAACACAATTTTAGTGGTTTATGAATATTTAATACTTGATGCTTACATGTTGTGTCTTTAAATTAAACGGTATAAATACTTAGCATTTGAATGTTACATTATGAATGTTATACAGATTTTGACAAAGTTTTAAACTCTGTACCTGACACCAGAATGATTACGAGTTTCCCATCTTTATCCAGCAGACTTCGGAAAAATGAAACAGTGGCATTTGGATCTTTGACATAGTACAGCATCTGTTAAAAAGATAAATATTAATATTAAATAAATACAATAAAAGATGTTTGGACATAATAGCATTGCTTTATTAATTCTGTTTCTACTTTCTAAATGCATGTTATTAATGAATAATTTATTTCCACATGCATTTCTCTTTTTTTCATCATTATAATAGTGCTTTGCCTACATTTTCTGAAAATTAATTTCACTAAGATGCATGTCACGTTATGGAAGACTAAAAATCTGTCACAACAGCTCAAAACCTGTATCATGTGAATGAAGTCCATCTTTTTCTCAGGTTTTTTTTCTTGCCATTGTTTTTCAAATTCAGATGCTGTCATCTTATTCCATGTAAAGTTGATATGAGCAAGATCTGGAGATGTTGACACTCTCGCTAAACAAAAAGAACAGAAGAAAAACAACACAAATGTACATTTATAGGTTGCAGTGTTGTCACAATACTTGAATTTCTAACTTTTATATGATATCTAAATTGTATTCAATACCATTTTACATACAGTGGGTAACATTTAACACTATGGGCACTGAAATTTAAACTGTCCAAGTAAAAAAAACTAAAACAAATGTAACACCTATGTAACATATTACAGAAAAAAACTATGATCCTAAGTTTTAGAAAGTTCAAACCTTATTGTAGATAACAGTAACAAATAAACAAGATATATTTAGATACTAAACTTGACAAAAACGTATTTTCTTTATAATTTTTTTTAAGTTATTCAGGTAGAACCAACAGTTATTTTTCTTCCAACAGTTTGTTGATTAACAATGTCAGGTTTATTTAGGCTGCTGTCACTTTAAGACTAAATGCAAACATGCAAAGTATAATGATACACATGCAGTTTCTATATCAATTTACTGTACTGAATGCGTGCATTCTATTTACAGGCTGATTTTTTTCAAGGATACTCACTTTGGAATATACAGTATTAATCGGTTCAAGCATATGAAAAGAACTCAATTTAGCAATCAAACAGAGCCCGACTGAGCTGCTTAGAACTCTGTGTTTTAACCGGTACCTTTGTACTTGTAGAGCATGTCATTACTTGGTTCCACCACTTCATTGTCGACTTTGACATGTGGATGTTTCAGGTGCAGCTGAGCTAGCATCTCTAGATCAATATCACCTGGAAATGAGATGAATATGGATGCCTGAGAACTCTTTTAGGTATTAAAATATGAAATAATGATATAAACGGAATGTTAATAACTGTTGTTATGAAAAGCATACCTGCTCCGCTCCCCACTCCCATTACATTGAAAACGGATCTCCCTCCACCGATGCTGCGGAGACAGTGAGAGAGAACATAATAAAGCCGAGATAATATTATAATATCTTGTCATTGTTAAATCTGCTGGCACATTCTGTATTACAAAGCTAGGACAGGCTAAATGAATAAAATATGACATTCATCAAGAAAGATAAAGCACCTTGCCAGAATGTCGGGCAGCGTATTATGAATGAAGTCCTGCATGCACTGGTGCTCTGATGAGCGCTCCAGAAAGAGCTCGAATGATTTGAGGTATCTGGGATAATCTTCCACAAGTGTTCTGAATGGAGCTGCCATGGTTTCCACTGGCTGAAATAGATGACCTGTGTTTTGCAATGATAAAATTAGTTATGAGTAGGCCCACACGGAATCTGCGCGTGCAGAATTCCGCAGATTTTTAGCCCATCATTAATTCTGTTTATTTACTTGAGTAAATGTGTGTAAATCTGAATTTATTCAGTTTTTAAATTACACATATTTAAGATATTAAGGTTTTAGTTATGAGACTCCCAAAATAATTCCGCAGAAATCCGCAGATTTTTACCAAAATTCTCAGCAGAAATTGCAATAAACGTCTGCAGATTCCGTCTGGCCCTAGTTATGAGTAATATTTAAATGAAACACAGAAGAAGATATGAAGAGCTCAGATGTGAAAACCTCTAAGTGTCGTCTGAAATGTTCTTCTAAAATGGGCATTTTTTTTGTTTTCTTCAATTTCAGTAATTTCAATTTTATTAGAAAGAGCAGATTTTTTTTTCATTGTCTTAAAAGTGAAGTAACTGAACATAAACATAGGAGGTTGACAGAAAATGCTAATTTTAGAAGCAAATTTTAGATGCACTTTGGTTTTTGCATCTGAGCTCTTCACATTTTGAAAAATAGTTACTATTATAATGGTCATGAATTGAGAAAACAAACTTCCCTTTATCTTTATAACATATAAGATGTAATTGTACTATAATAATCCTGTAAGTTTTGTAACTCAAACTATTGATGTTAGCTCCAAAACAGCTTTGACTGAAAAACGCTAGCAAAACAGCTAGTTTCATATTTCACCTCAAAATGTAAAACTCTTGTTAACGTTAAAAATGGACCTGGGAGATCACTATTAAAAAACTGCACTTCAGTTCATGGCCTCCTTAATGTCAATGGTCACGAATGATTGCCAACATTCTTTTAAACATCTTCCTTTATGTTAGGAAGAAAAAAAGTTGTAAGTTATGTTTTGGCAGTCCACTTCTATCATCTACTACACTTTCATGTACAGTAGTGTGTAACAGCTCTAAGTGAATTAGAACATACAGCTGAGATTTAAATCTGAAAGATTTATTCAATTCAATTCATGTTTATTTCTATAGTGTTTTTACAATGTAGATTGTGTCAAAGGAGTTTAACATAGAAGTTCCAGTAAATTGAAATTGAAAGTGTGTCAGTGCAGTTTTCAGAGTTGAAGTTCAGTTTAGTTCAGTTCAGTGTGGTTTAATTTTCACTGCTGAAAGTCCGAACACTAAAGAGCAAATTCATCGATGCACAGCTCCACAAGTCCCAAACCAAGCAAGCCTGCGGCAACAGTGGCGAGGAACAAACTTCACCTTGATTCAACTTCAATTGATAAAAGTGAAAGAATAAAAACTTTGCGAGAAACCAGGCTCAGTTACAAACTTTGATTTAATTTAGATTTAGGATAATTATTTGTATAAAGCATTATTTAATACATTAATATAACAAGTGGGCAAGCAGTAATAAACTAATATGTGTTAGTTTCACCAAATGTGTATTGTATACGTAATAGGCATGGGACGATAACCTTTTCAAGGTATACCGTGGTTTGGAAATATCAAGGTTTAAAAACAGCAAAAATTTTCTGTAATATCGATCCTCAGGTATGTGTAAGATTTTTTTTTATTTACAATTTTTTTAGAACAACAGTATCTCCAGCAGAAAAAATATCCAAAGTTGCCATTAAAATGGTTAAGAAATCTGTGTTCTTGAAACAAATGAAGACAATGAGGCAAAAGTCAATGAGTCATTTGAATTATTTAGCCTGACATGTTTACTGCTACAAAATATTTTAAATGTTTCTCAAAAACAGATATTCTGTTCAAAGGGGGGAAAAGTTTTTGTTTTTTACCCAGACAATTAAGAAGAATATATTTTAGAGCAGTAATCACAATACTGTGGTACCGTGAAACTGTGATATTTTTATCCAAGGTTATCACCGTCAGAATCTTATACCGGCCCATGCCTACTATGTAATTATAACATTATAACACACAGAACAATTTTCCCCCTTTTACACTTTCTTTGCTTTTGGGTTAAATTTATGAACATGCAGTAAAGCGTCGTCATCTTCATTTGTGCATGAAATATCTATTATTGTGTTACAACTATGTTGGTTACTTCTTGCCCTATTTTGGCACAATGCCTAAATGGGACTTGAGTTGTTCCTAAAGGCAAAGAGTAATGACGACTTGAAGCTAAAGTTGATGACTCGAAGCTATAGTTTGATGACTCGGGACTTGACTCGAGACTACAATGCAAAGACTCGAGACTTGCTTGTGACTTGCAAAATAACGAATTGGTCCCACATATGTACTAACATGAACATACAATAAATAGGCTACATTAATTGCGGTATTTATTCGTATTTTTAACGTTAGTTAATAAAAAAAAAATAGTTTGTTCATGTTAACTCACGGTGCATTATATGTTAACATGCATGAAGCATGAAATTAGATTTGAATAATGCATTAGTAAATGTTGTATGATTATTATAATAAATGCTGTACATGCTCGATATTAGTGCGTCACATTCACAATGACGATACGAATATCCATCAACAGGTCCATTGACAGCGTGACAAATGATCTTTTTTCTAGGTGACTGACCACGAATGTGCACCGCGCTTCTGTACACCAGCGGTTCACAAGAACACGGAGAAAGCAGAAGTACTGTACAGCTGCTTACCTTCCTTTTCTCCGTTAACACACACTGCCTGCGATGATGATTGTGTGGGCCGCCGCAGTGGCCGGCACATGACATCCAGACTGAGATTTAGCCCATCACAAAGAGTCCCCGCCCACACCCTTAAAGACGAAGGACCACACAAGAAGAGCATGAAAAGAAGATCCTTAAACGATTACAATTTCAAATGAGAGGAATCGTTTGGAATTAAGTGATGAACACTAACTTTAATCTCTGTCCATTACCTAGGACCATTCCATGTGTCTAAGATTTAAACTTGAATACTCAAGTTGGCCTTTTCTAATTTGTTTCAATGATTAAAGCATATATTAAAATATATGAACAGGCTAGCCTAATACATAATAAAAAAAATAAAATAAATGAAACTAACACTTCACAGCTTCCCATAGAATTTAACAACTCAGTAACATAAAATAACAAAGCTCATTGCTGCGCTCCAGTGTTCATCTGTGAAATTTCACTTCACAGAATGGAGGAAGAAAGTGAAATTGTGTGACATTGTGACAAAAAAAAATCTTTTAGAAGTTAAATATTTGGAATGCCTTCATTCTCAAACAGTGCTCATTACTGACTGAGATGGTCAATCAAACTGAAGTTATAGACAGCATATAAAGCACAATTATGCCAATGTTCACAATGTAGAATTTTTGCTTTACTGTTAATGGTGACTGTGCAGTGCTCGAACGAAATTAATGCCCTACCAGCCGCAACCCATCACTGGGAAACTAAAGCCAATATGAATAGGCCAATTCAAATTCATGTTACAGAAACACAGTAGGCTATTTTTGTATAGGCCATATAATCGGGCCCGTAGGCCTGGTGGGTGAAAGACCCAAACCTCACTGACAAAGCCAGAATTTGTCCCATACATAAGCTCAGTTGTCCTAGTTTGACTGATATGCCACCATAGATTGTGAAAATAGCCCATTGACTTCCATGTGACTTCACATAATCAGTTTTGACAAATGCAAACAATTATTTTTCGAGTCCAACATCCAGCTGTTCAAGAAAATATACAATCTGACCTGAAGACATCTTTCAATACTGACCTACTGTATTGTTTTTAAATAGAGAAAATATTTCACAAATATCTTTTATTCTAAATCTTGGACTTTAATTTTTGAAACAAAAAATGACCAATAAAAAGTGGCCCATATTAAAATCATTTTAAATGCTAATTTGGATATTGTTGTTATCCATGAATTTACTTTTTTATAAGAGAGGCTAGACAAATTGTGAAGCTCTACATTATTATGATTATTTATTAGTAATATTATTATTATTATTATTTTCATTCATTCATTCATGCATTAATTCATTTTCTTTTCGGTTCAGTCCCTTTATTAATCTGGGGTCACCACAGCGGAATGAACTGCCAACTTATCCAGCATATGTTTTACGCAGTGGATGCCCTTCCAGCAGCAACCCATCACTGGGAAACACTCATACACTCTCATTCACACACATACACTACAGACAATTTTAGCTCACCCAATTTACCTGTACCGCATGTCTTTGGATTTGTGGGGGAAACTGGAGCACCCGGAGGAAACCCATGCCAAGACGGGGAGAACATGCAAACTCCACACAGAATTGCCAACTGACCCAGCCGAGGCTCGAACCAGCAACCTACTTGCTGTGAGGTGACAGCACTACCTACTGCGCCACCGTGTCACCATTACTATTATTATTATTATTATTATTATTATTTTATTATTATTTTATTATGTTTTTTTTTGTTCATATGACCAAATTCTTAGAAGGTTGAATATGCTGGCCAGTTTGTTAAAAAATAAATGACAATAGGCTGGTTTTTTAATATAAAACTAATCATGTAATATGATGCAATACATTTGTATTTTAAAAGTAGGTATTTATTCATATTTCTTTATTTTAAATCTTTAGAAAATATTTTGGTATGTTAAAAAGTGCGGTTATGATGACCACCCAACAAACTAATCCACCTAAAAATAGTGTTGTAATAATGTTAGTAAAATGCAACCTATTTAAACCTCATAATTAAATAGAAAACGAGGCGAACAACTGCAAAAAGGTCCACTTTTAGAGAAAAAAGAACCAGCCCTTTCACCAGGTTGCCTACGGGCCTTATAATGAATGCTCAAATGACACAACAAGAAAAGAGGTATTTTTATGGAAATGGCCTTTTTATTATTATTTTAAATTATTATTAATATTATTTTAGTTAGGTACATACATCACTTACATGTACAGTAGATCAGTTTGGCGTTTAAATTAAAATTGATGTAAATATTATCTAACCCCAAACAAATAACAGAAGAGAACAGGAAAAAAATGAAATGATGTTTCTTTAATCTGCCTTTTACATTCTCTTTATTACAAGATTTAAAGTGATTTTCTCACTTCTCCTCAGTCAGTTTGATTGTGTCAAACTTTGTTAAACAGATCTGCCTACTGCTGAATGGAAATTCTTGATTAAAATGAGAGAAGCCAGAGAGATTCATGGGAAATCTTCTGCAGAACTATTAAAGCTTAATGGAAAAATTAAGCCTGACAGAATCACACCACCCAGACACGTGTCCCCTAGGTGGCACTGACAAGTCTAGTTAAATTCAGCTCATCCTTGAACAGAAGTGACAGGCTTTACTAATAAAAACTGATTAAACAAAGATTTAAACGATTCAACATCCTAGAGTGAAAGGTTCTGATGGGCTGCACGCTGAACACATTCAGTGCCATGTGATGATGGGCAGATCAGAACATTCAGTTTACTGCAGTGCTATAAAAAAAGATGCCTAGTGTGCTATTGTTCTGTTAAAGTTTTGTTTCCAATATGTCTGTTTCTGACAGTGTCTTTCATCAGTTAAGATGGTATTTAATATGGTATATGAGCAAAATCACACACACAGACACACACACACACACACACACACCACACACACACACACACACACACACACACACACACACACACACACCACACACACACACACACACACACACACACACACACACACACACACACACACACACACACACACATATATGGTTGAAGTCAGAACTATTAGCCCCCCTGAATTATTAGCAACCTGTTTATTTTTTCCCCAATTTCTGTTTAACGGAGAGATTTTTTTCAACACATTTCTAAACATAATAGTTTTAATAACTCATCTCTAATAACTGATTTATTTTATCTTTGCCATGATGACAGTAAATAATATTTTACTAGATATTTTTAGGTTAACTAGGCAGGATAGAGTAATTAGGCAAGTTATTGTATAACGATGGTTTGTTCTGTAGAGTATTGAGAAAAATATAGCTATATATATATATATATATATATATATATATATATATATATATATTATATATATATATATATATATATATATATATACAGTATAAGGATAATCTGGGTTTATCATTTAAGTCAAATGCAAAAAAGAAAATGCAATTTAAGTGCAAAAATAACCTGTAAATCTCTAATATTAATACCTTCCTCACACTATTATTTTATGGATCACTCACAGTGAGTCAAATCATTGCAAGCCTGTTCAATACCTCAAATTTCACACAGTCTTTCCACACAAATTATTATAATGCTTTTGGATTTGGATGCAATTTCTTTACAATACAATAAAAATTGTCAAATTGGCTCCTGTGAACCAATGGCTGTCAGTTTTGATCGCAGACAACTTTAATGCTAACTTAGTCTTAATTTCAAACCTGTAGGCGGCCTAGTGAAACGGGTGGTTCTTTTGTTCTCTAAAAGTGGACCTTTTTGCAGTTTTTCGCCACATTTAATTATGAGATTTAAATACTGCAATTTAGTGACATTTTAGGCACTTTTTTTTAGCTGGATAAGCTAGTTGGATGGTCACACTTTTTGATGTACCAAAATCATTTTCTAAACATTTAGAATAAAGAAATATGAAGAGGCTACTTATTTTAGGCTACTTTACACTCTCAAAAAAAAAAAAAAAAATGGTACAATGTTGTACCAAAGAAGATAAACCCTTGTTACTGGGACAGTCCCTTTTTATGGAACAGAATTGTACCTTAAGACAAAAAAAACTAATTTGTACCATTGCAGTTTGTACCTTTAGGGACATGATGACTATACCATGGGAAACCAAAATGTACCTTTGGTTTTTAAAACCTGCAGATACAATATTGTTTCTTCTTTATTGGAATATTTTCAAAAACAGCAGAGACAGGAGCAAACCCATCTCAGTCTCACCCCAGGACAAAGCCAAAGTGTCTGTCTTCTTCACAATCTTTATACAGTTTTTTCTCCTCCCCACCTCTAAGTCGTCTTGTTTTGACTCCGACCATTTTAGAATGTTTTCTCTTTACTGAGAGGTTTAGTATATCTTTAGGTGCTTATGTTATTTTGGGCCCTGTCCCCTGCAATGCAAACACCTGTTTTCACACCAGAGTTCTCTCTCCATAAATGAAACCTCTTCTGAGTGTTTACATATATTTCCATGATGGTACATTAATTTTATAATATGTCACTCACTCTCCTGAAAGCCTCTCACAGATATAACTTCATATGTGTGTTTTACATATACAATAACTGTTTTACATATAAACTTATTCTCCAGCAGCTCTAAACAATAGTGACCTCACACATTCCTCAGCAGAACACCCAGTCTACACACACCACCAGTTGTTGCCCTTTTTCCTCAAAATACGTATATACATCTCTAGATGGTTATACAGGTTGACATGTTCATTGCACACTTTTAAAGAATTAAAAAAATCTTCTTCATAATCACTTAAAAGTTCATTTGATTTACTTAATTTTAAAATAGAAATAGAATTATGCAAAAGTATTGTAATGAAATCTGCACAATGTTTGATTAGTTTTACAATAGTAAAATGTCTGCATGAACACTTTGCATAGAACTTTTGCCAGCTTATGTGCGTAGTGGAAGGCAAATGCCAAAATGTGCAGATATCAATAATGAAAATATTTATCAGACAATGCTTACCAAATGTTTATTAAAATGCCTTAAATGTTTAGTTCACAATACCTATACTTTTGTTTTACCAGTTGTTTTGTTTTATAGAAGTTAATAATGAATGTTTATAAGTTTCTTTAAACATATACTTTTAAATGATGATTTATGTTTTAATATGGAAATTATTCATAAAATCACTTTGCCTTTTCAATAATATTATTTTCATAGATATTGTAATTGTCACGATTACCAGTGATCCAGCCTGAGCAGATCACTGGTAAACACCTAGGACTACAAATCTGCTGATAAATGGACTACATATTCAGTCATGCACCACACACACAACCGGTCCCATATCCTGTTTGATTACACACTCGCAGCTGATACTCATGTACATTGATTATGTGGACTATTTAAACCCTTCCGTTTCACACTCATGTTGCTGAGTATTGTTAAGCTATTGCTGTCCTTATGTAAGCGTTTATGCCTGTTTCCTGTATTTTTGATCTTGGACTGTTTATCGTGTTTTGACCCTTTGCCTGTTTTTGGATTATGCTTTTGGATTTCTTACTACACTGTTAATGCTGGTTTTTGATCCCTGCCTGTCCGACCATTCTTATAATAAAACTGCATTTGGAACTACCCCGGTTTGCATAGCATCTATACGCAACAGTAATAAAGAAGGAGTTGTTCAACACTTATGTACTTTTTTTTCTTTCTGAGAACAATTATGTACCTTCATTTCAATTGTACTATAAAAGGTATAGAGCAGTATCATAAGAGGTCCTTTCTGTATTATCTAAGGTACAATTTTTACAAAGGTACAAAACTGCTCCTTAAGGAACATTATTTGTACCACCGTGTACCTTTTGTTCTGAGAGTGTATAATATATCACTAAGGGAAAAAATAGGAATCTGTTAAAGTTTTAAATTTAAAACTGTAGCCTATTGTCATTTGTTAGGCAAATAACAAACTCTTCAGTGACATGCATCTAAATGGTCTCTGGGTCACTTTTAATGCTTCCAAACAGTTTGCTGCATTTATAAATCGCCCATGTCTTGAGGTAGTTCATTATGATGCGATTTACTTTCTATGTGCGATTTGATTGGACAGGAATCCCTATAGACAAGAAAAAAATAAAATTAGTGGAGTAAAAACTACTTCGTAAATTAAAATTTCTGAGAAAAACGGTAACACTTTATAATAATTACACACCATGAACCATTTATTAAGCATTCTTAACCATCTGTTAAGCATTAACTCTACTTTAATACACGTTAGTAAGCAGTTTATAACTGCAGCTACAAATGCTCTATACTTGACTTTTAAGCACATTGATAATGTGCTTAATAATTGTGTTTTCATACTTTGTTAATGATTCATTTTTCATTACTAAATTAAGTATTGCATTATTTACAAACCAATTCTTTAAGCATAGTTGGTGGTTGCTTTTTAAAGATCATTCAGAATGTGTTAGTAAATGAATAATAAACTCTCAAAATTAACATTTATATGTTTGATTATTCAGGCATATAATAATAGTTAATCTGTATGTTAATAAAGGCTTTATTAACTCAACTTCATCCAGTGTTGTGACCTAATCTAAAGTGAGGACTATGTTTTAGAAATCCCTTATACAAGACAATATAAGTGTCAGTTAAATTCTAAACAGGAAAAAAGAACATAAACGATATTATTCATTCCTATTTGTTTGAAGATACACAAATGAAACTATACTTCAATTGAAAAATAAATCTTTGCAAGCTTATCTAAAATAAAATTACTGTACAGTTTAAACATCGCATCTTATTATATTGTTAAGCTATTATATTGTTGATGATTTTTCCAATTTGATGTCGTATTTTGACACTCCTGTTATTCAGCAATGTTTAAACTTTACAGTCATTTTATTTTTTTAGATAAGCTTGCAAAGATTTATTGTTTATAGCCGAGCCTTTAATTATGATTTATAAGGGATTTATAAAGCATAAATAGTCCTCACTTTAGATTAGGTCACAAAACTGGATGAAGTTGAGTTAATAAAGCATTTATTAACTTATATAGTAACCATTACTTTATGCCTAAATAATAAGATATATAAACATTGATTTCAATAGTTTATTAATCATTTACTAACTCATTCTGAATAATCTTAAAACTACTCTTAAACACAAATGGTTTGTAAATGATGCAATACTTAAGTTAGTAATGAAAAATAAATCATTAACAAAGTATGAAAGTACAATTATTAAGCACATTATAAATGTAGTTGTAAATCAAGAATAGAGCATTTGTAGCTGCAGTTATAAACTGCTTACTAATGCTAATTAATTAGTTAATGCTTTACAAATAATGAATTCACTAGATGCTAATGCTTAATAAATGATTCATAGTGTGTAGTTATTATAAAGGGTTACGAGAAAAACTACTCAATTACAGTAGTTTGAGTATTTTAATTTGTTACTTTACACCACTGATGATTATAAATGTGTCATAACAGTCTTATGATCACCCGTTCAAGTAAAGTTACCAAAAATGTGTTCACAGCTTTGAACTTAGAAACGGAGTCTATGGGGTATCTGTACGGTGGCCAAGAGAGCTAAACGTGCTGCAATTACACACACACACACACACACACAAAAACACATGCAATTACAAAAAACACCAGCAAATTAAGGAAATGTCTTCATTCGTTTGACAGCACACGCTCTGCAAATCCTCACAACACAAACACATTAAAAAACATGCTCCATTGTCCCACAACCCAAACAAATTAATCAATTTATTACAATTAACAAATTTCTCACAATGCAAGCAATTTACGAAAACGCGCTGAATTTTATCACAACAAAATGGAAATGTATCATGGGGACCCTAAAACATGATAGATGCTGCTGTGAAATGTTTATTGTGACCTGACTAGTGCTCAGTGAAGTTGTAGATGATCTTTGAAAGGTGATCTTTAAGTTGTGATTCCCTTGAATTTTATAACCATAACCTAAATAGCCAGGACCATCACGTTTTAGCATCCCCTTGAAACATTTCTGTTGTGTTCCATGCTATTTGCAAGTGTTGTGTTGTGAGAAAGCGCAGCGCGTTTTCTTAATTTGTTTGCGTTATGAGGATTTGCAACACATGTGCTGTCAAATGGATGAAGATCTTTTCTTAATTTACTGGTGTTTTTTGTAATTGCACTTTTTCTAAAATTACAGCACGTTAAGCTCTCTCGGCCACCGTACATCTGCCTTCATTAATGTTGAAATATCTTAGATGCTGATTAACAAATGATTAATGAGCCACAATCTTTCCCACAGAGTATCACAATTTATTAGCATTTTCGTTCGACTTTTCAAGTACACACAATTAAAACAGAAATTACTATGTAAACTAAAGGTCAGTGTTTTACAGGCAACTGTATATAGTGCTGAGAGCATACTGAACATATCAGAAGAAGCATAAACAAGTCAGTCTTAAGGGGCAACAAATAAAAAAAAACAAGAAAATCAAACCAACAAAACACACTGTTGACTTTGTCACTATAGGAGCAAATTTCCATAAAAATGCAAGGCCACTTTTGGAATAATCCAGTTTATGACAAAATCAATCCAGCATGCACACGCACAGTTGGGCTTCAAAATAAATAAATATATATATATTGCCATTTTTCCCTCTAGGGTTTGTCAGCAAACCCCTGAAGAAAATAAATAAAAAAAACTATTATAAGCTATACACATTTTTAGCTTCTCACATCAGTGGACTAATTTAGAAATACGGCAAAAGCCTTTTGATGTCATCAGTCTAAGAGCAGCAGATCATCCGGATGGATCTCAAACGCAGAGGAGCTGGAACTGTTTGGTTCTTCATGTAGATTAACCAGCCAGCGCTTACACTTAACAAGTACGGCAGTAGAAACACTGATGGGCCAAAAAGAATTCAACCAAATGAAATTAAAGATGTCGCAAATACAGAATACATTCTTTCGGTGGAGTAGGACTGCATGAACCAGAAGTCTTGTGTAGCGAAAAAACACAAGTTATTTTTTATTATAATGAGGATCGTTGAGATTTATCTAGTGTACGTGGCAGTACAAGGAGCGCCTTAACACTGTAGGTCTTGAAACAGACAGTCAATAGTCAGTCAATAAAACATAAATGAACTAGCAGGGATATTATTAAAATACAGAACCAGCGCCTGTACTTTATTGAAAATGATGAACATTCATAATGTTGAATGAAGCACCTCTCACGGTGTGTAATGCTCATGCAGGCTCTACAGAAACGCATTGGTCCACTGTATATCTGTGCTAAATGAGTTCCTCTAACCGCAGGATATGGCAGAGAGCCGCTTTCAAAAAGCCATTCTGCGCGTCACAGGAACACAGTTGATTATCTGCTGGTGTTGGAGCAGACCTCATCAATTTTTCAGCTGCTAGACGGAGGTTAAAGGACAATCTGAGGCGTGCTGAAGAAGCACACGAGCAGATCCTCACCTTAACCCCTCAGGGTCTAAATGAGCTGTGTTTTGGTTTACTGTGCAGATCATACACACGTTCAGAGACATTCTACATCAGAACAACAGTTTACAGCAAAGTCTTTGCATCACAATGAAAAAAAAAAACACACTAGAAAATCAGTTTGAACACAAATCAAGAGGAAACTAAAAAATGACTAAGCACTAATATAGTGCATATTGATCAGTCTTTTCTCATTCTCTGTTAAAAAGTCACATCGCCTTAAACAGATAGTTCACGCCAAAATGAAATCTGGGTCATCAGCGCTGTTTCAAACCTGTTTAACTTCTGGAATCACTGTGGAAAACATCTTGCAAAATTGGGAATTCCTTTCAGAATTACATGGATTTTTCCCTTGTTAAAGGGATAGTTCACCCCAAAAATTAACATTCTGTCACCATTTACTCACCCATCTCTTGTCACAAACCTTCCTTTTTTTAAAACTCTTTTTTTATTAGAACGCAACACAAAATCAGAGATACATCAGGAGAAGTCAATAAGGATACAGAAAGATTAGGGAGAAAAAGAAAAAGGGAAAGACATTTGTACAGTGTTATTTTAAAACAATATATATGGTGTTAAAGGTAAATGAATAAATAAATGAATGAATAAATAAATAAATGAATGAATGAATAAATAAATAAATAAATAAATAAATAAATAAATTAATTAATTAATTAAAAAAGGGGAGGGGAGGTTTGGGAGATGTCTCATATATTTATTGTGTATACAATGTGGCTGTTTACTAAATGGCCCAATCCCAATTCTACCCCTTATCCCTTCCCCTTACCCCTACCCCTCGTTTTGCGCGTTCACGTCAAGGGGTAGGGGTGTCCCAATTCTCTTTAGCTTGAAGGCGTAGGGCTAAGGGGAAGGGGTGAATAGCCCTTCGAACGAAGATTTTTCAGGACCACACTCGAAACCAAGAGATAAGAAAATTTTCCAGAATACACCAGCCACAACGGCAGTATTGCTGAACCCGAAAGTAAGGAGATCCACAAATTAGTATTTTTTGTCATTATTATGAATTTTTACGACAAACAAACATATGTTTTAATATATTCATAACTGCGTTTGTGCTTTACTGCTTAAAAAACAAACAAACAAAAAAAATAACACGCTAAAATAAAAACCGCTAAATTTCGCGATCTATAATCCCTAATGATAACTCCCGTACAGCAGTCCCACAACATTCCGTCACTCGATGACACTCGAATACCCTGTCAGAAAAGTCTAGTGGCTGGGAATGAGCTTTTTACAGTGTCTGCTATAATGCTAGTGTTGTTTTCGTGTGTTTACATAGATAATTATGGCCACTGTGTAAATACACAGTACAGTTACAATCTTATTGCCACATTATACAGTTATGATAACATAATATATGCCTTCAGTGGTTTTCTGAAGATAAATACCTAAAAATAACACAACTGGAATCATTACAGCAGTCGCCATCGTCTGATCTCTATTGAAGCAAGAGATCGTGATGACATATGATGATGTGTGCAGGTGCTGTAGTGCTGTCCTAATTCTTTAGGGGTACATTTTAAAGCCCTTCCCCTTCACAAAAATAGAATTGGGATTGGGCCTAAATCTATGTTGTATGTTTAAAGTTAGTTATGTATAATTCTTAGAATTGGGTTCCATCTTGTTTCAAATATATTCATCTTGAATCTAAGGCAATAAGTTATTCTTTCCATTTTATAAATTTCTTTGTTTGTTTTGATCCATTGTTCATATGTAGATGGGTCTAATCTGAGCCAGTTAGACGTAATACAGTCTAGTGCTGCAGAAAGCAATATCTGAAGTAAATAAATAACTCTTCTTTCACCCATGCTCTCAGGACAAACCTTCCTTTTTGAGTGAAAATTCAATTCAATTTAAGGTTATTTGTATAGCGCTCGTTACACTTATCATAGTTCTAAAGCAGCTCTACAAAAGGTGCAGGGAATCCTGCAGCCATTGACTTTCATAGTATTTATTTTTCCTACTATGGATGTCAACGGTTACAGGTTTCCAGGTATCTTCACAATATCTTCTCTTGTGTTTAATATAAAAAAAAAACTGTGAAAAGTGGTTTGCAACCACTTGAGGGTAAGTAAATAGTGAATGAAGTTTCGTTGTTGGGTGAACTAACCCTTAGTCATACATTAGCCATATCTCCACTGTCCTACCTAAAGCGAGCAGTGCCAGTGTGTCCAGGGCTAGTCACAATTCAACCTCTGTGGGCCTAATTGGGTCTTGTCTGGGGTTCCTCGGGACCAACAGCTGGGCTTGAATACCTTGGCCTAAAGCAGACTAGATGGGACTTTGTGGCAGAGGTGGAGTTTGCTGGAATCAGGGAAAGAGGGTCTATGGCAAGATGTCAATTTTGCTAGTTGCTAGATAGATAGAGTACACACTTTAAAAAAGATTTTACACACAACTTTTACAGGTTCAGGAAAAGCTTAAAAAGTTTTAGGCACAGTATAAAGCCATTAAGATTCACAACGGTCAGCATTTTCATAGTTTCATATTAAGGAAGGAGTGTTGGGTCATCTCCCCTTCTTTAGTGGAGATACCACTACATGATGCCAACTAACAGTACATTTGGTGAGTAAACAAAAATAATGAGTGAAAATAGGCTACATTAGAGTAGGAGTGCCCAAACTCTGCCCTGGAGGGTGGGTGTCCTGCCGACCTCGATTAAACACACCCAAACAAGCTAATCAAACTCTTACTAGATATAAGGTGCGTCTCAAATCGCATACTTACGCACTACTCTACGCCCTTTTGTAGTATGAATAGTGTAAGTAGTGCATTCACACTGTAAACTCCAAAAATAATAAGCGCACTTTAACTACCCGGATGATGCACTCATTCAACCGGTAAAATGAAGTGTGTTATGTTGGACACGTCACACACTCAACGACCACAGCTTTGCTGACGTAGCGAAAGGGGAAGAGCTTTCGGGCGCTGATGTTGGATTACTTTTTTTATTTTGGATTTTGAAAGCAGTATTTTCCTACGAGAGTGATTATAGCACCTCCCGATGGTGAATGCAGTTATATTCATGGCAGGTTTTATTTGGTAGTTTGGTCATTCATTTCACTAATTTGGCAACCGTCAAATGTCATCAGGGAAACAATTTAAATTTCCGCTTAGAAAAAAACCATTAGTGTTACATTTGGGATGACACTACATATATATACTATGCTGATGAGTGTGTAAGTGCATAAGTACATAGTGCATAAGTGCACCTTTTGGGACGCAGCTAAAGTAGAAACGTCCAGGTAGGTGTGTTGAGGCAAGTTGGAGCTAAAATCTGCAGGACATCTTGCATTAGGGTGTGTGTGTGTGTGTGTGTGTGTGTGTGTGTATATATATATATATACATACAAAACATATAATATACCACAAAACAATCAAGATGGAGACAACTGAAGTGAATAAATGACATGTTACAGTACTAAATAATATATATATATATATATATATATATATATATATATATATATATATATATTATATATATATATATATATATATATATATATATATATATATATATATATATATATATATATATATTATTTAGTACTGTAACATGTCATTTATTCACTTCAGTTGTCTCCACTTGATTGTTTCGTGATGATGTGATGGTGCGCTTTACCTGTGTGATTTGACTTTCTTCTTCCTGGGCGTGCTGTGTGAAGTTTGATTCAAGGGACATACTTAGGGTAAGCTTTGTGCTGCGATCTATAGACGCTAAATTTTAAACATAAAATGTTTTTTCGCTGATTGAGCTCCGGGGCTGTTGGCTCTGGATGGCCTGATGAAAGCTCTGGCGGACACTGGCCTAACAGTGGAAAAGCGGCTAATAAATTCCAGACTTCATTGGAAATCTTCTTCATGAACAAACAGCTCTTGTGAATCAACTCAGCTTTAATTGAATTGATTGGTTCTGTTCACAGCTTAGTGTTCATTATCCTACATTATCCTGGTACAACATGAGGCTGAGTACACAGATCTTTCATTTTGGGGTGAACTAGGCTTTTAATGCGACTGATACAATAGAGTCAGCACAACTTGAACTTGTGTTTTTTTTCCTCTTTTTTTTTCTGATGTAAGAAAAATCACGGCAAGAAAATGTCAAAGTCCTCCATCTGGTCCGTGGAATGTCAGCCACCTTCTTTTAAATGTCACAATTTTCACGACGACCACTGATCCAAAACCTTTGTCCTTGCAGTCTTACACACAGTGTTTTGTGTACGCTGCAAATTTCATCTTCTTGAACGTCTGTTACTCCTTGTCTTTTATTTTATCTTTTGAGAATGCAAAGGGAGCCTCGGAGAGATGAACATTTGAAAATGTTGCACGTAGTCCAGCTTGTGCTTTGAATGTACAGTCAGAGAGAGATAGAGAGAGAGAGAGTGAGAGAGAGAGAGAGCGTGATCACATGTCCACATCGCCATCATAAGCCAGAGTCAAGGGCTTCTGTGGTGGAGATGCACTTTTACTCTGTTTGGATGGTTTGCTGTCGTAAAGAGAAAGAAAAAAGGAAAGATCAATGAAAATCATGAAAAGAGAAATCATGTTTTCTTTGATCTTTTGAAAGGTCATTGTACTATAAAAACAAGACGCTATTATAATCTCTGGCATTGTCTGTACTTGATACAGTGTGCTTAAGCTACTGCTGACAACAGGATAAAAGGACGAGTGCACACTAAAGTAAAGGTTCTTTATTGGCTTTGATGGTTCCACAAAGAAGCTTTAACATCTACATTTCACAAAAGGTTTTTAAAAGTGGAAAACATTTCTTTAAATACTTGAAATGTTCTTCGCTCTGACAAAGAAATGGTTTAAGAATAATTAGATAGTTTACCCAAAAATTTAAATTCTCAACTTCCACTTGTACCAAACCAGTTTGTGTTTCTCTTTTCTGTTGAACTCAAAGGTTGATATACTGACAAGGTTGGAAAAAAGCAGCCATTGACTTCTTCAGAATATTATGTTTTGTGTTCAACAGAAGAAAGAAATTGCTAAACGTTTAGAACCACTTTTATGTGAGTAAATGCTGAGGACATTTTCATGTTTGAGTGAACTATCACTTTAAATCAGGGGTGCCCAAACTTTTGCTCTTGAAGGGCCAAAAACCAAACTTGATTGAGGGTGATGGACCGAAGGTAAATAAACAGCTGCAATGGTCATTTCCTAATGTCTTAATATTTAAAAAGAAATGGAAAAAATACTTTAATTGTATTAATAATTATACTTTTTTTTTTTTTTTACATTTTATAATGGACTTCTTACAATAAAAACATAAACAAACACATTTATCTGCTGAATATACACTTAATGCTGAATATATTAGTCAAGCTACACCGCCTTGTGCATTGTCTTCCCAACCTTCCCATCATTCTAAATCTCCTCTCAGATTGGATGGTGGGCCAAATCAAAGGTTACCATGGGCCAACTTTTTATTCATTCATTTATATTCTTTTCGGCTTAGTCCCTTTATTAATCTGGGGTCGCCACAGCATAATGAACCGCCAACTTTCCCAGCATATGTTTTATGCAGTGGATCCCTTCCAGCCACAACCCATCCCTGGGAAACACCCATACATTCTCATTCACCCACATACACTACGGACAATTTAGCTTACCCAATTCACCTGTACCGCATGTCTTTGGACTTGTTGGGGAAACCGGAGCACCCGGAGGAAACCCACGTGAATGCGGGGAGAACATGCAAACTCCACACAGAAATGCCAACTAACCCAGCCGAGGCTTGAACCAGTGACCTTCTTGCTGTGAGGTAAGAGCGCTACCGACTGCGCCACCGCGTCGCCCACTTTTTTTATTATCTCTGCTTTAAATGTTCTTTGGGTAACAAAAAATAGTCCTTTGAGTAATGAACTTCTTCACATTACAAAATGATTCAATCATCAAGAATGGTTTCTATTTTAAAGGCATCCCTGATTATTATATTGAATGATATTTGTTCCATAACATTGACTGCAGAGGTTTTATAGTGCAATTGTAAACAATGTCACAACTGTATGCATCTCAACGTTTTAAATGGATTATTATTATTATTATGGGCAACCCAGTGGCGCAGTAGGTAGTGCTGTTGCCTCACAGCAAGAACGTCGCTGGGTCGCAGGTTCGAACCTCGGCTGGGCTGGGTCAGTTGGCGTTTCTGTGTGGAGTTTGCATGTTCTCCCTGGGTTCGCGTGGGTTTCCTCCGGGTGCTCCGGTTTCCCCCACAGTCCAAAGACATGCAGTACAGGTGAATTGGGTAAGCTAAATTGTCCATAGTGTATGAGTGTGAATGTGTGTGTAGAAGTTCCCAGAGATGGGTTGCGGCTGGAAGGGCATCCGCTGCGTAAAATCGTGCTGGATAAGTTGGCGGTTCATTCCGCTGTGGCGACCCCGCAAGGGACAAAGCCGACAAGAAAATGAATGAATGAATTATTATTATTATAACCTTTTTTTTAACAGGAAAGACACATTGAGATTAAAAATCTCATTTACAAGAGAGTCCTGGCCAAGATTAGGCAGTATACATATCAAATGGGTCTAACAGAAAACAAACAACTATTTAAAACATCTACAAGCCTGTGTTTCAATTTCTAAATCATTATTTACAACTTTGTAGATTATTCCATGCAAAAGGTGCTGCGTATTTAAAAGCCTTTTTCCCCATCTCAGTCTGCACTTTAGGAACAGACAGTAAATAAATATCCTGTGACCAAAAGCCATAGCTAAGGACAGGTTTTTACAAATGTAATTCTGTAGATATGACAGGAGTAAACCAAATATAGATTTGTTTCTAAACATGAAACCCAATATGTCATGTTTTAAAAACACCCATTTATTTGCAGCAGTGGTGTGCATTTGATACAGTATTTACTGCTATGCAGTCATGTCAGTCACTCATAACTCAAACTTTAACTTAATCCTGATATAACAAGTAAGCTTATTGTTTTAAACAATATTTCGGGCCTCTCAAAATGTATTATTAGAGTTGCCACAGCTGCTGTCTTCAGTTGTACTACAACTGTTAACCACAAGGTGGCAGCAACAAGTAAACACAGGTGCATCTCACTGCATCTTTATGAAATCATCCAAAAGTTAATTTATTTCAGGAATTTAGTTCAAAAAGTTAAACTCATTATAAAAATTCATTACACATACTGATATATTTCAAGTGTTTATTTCTTTTCATTTGGTTGATTAAAGCTTACCGCTAATGAAAACCCAAAATTCAGTATCTCAGAAAATTTTACTCAGGTATAAGTGCTTTTGGCAGATTCCTGCTGAAAAGTGAAATTAGCTTCTGCATAAAGCTGCTCAGCAGAGGGAAGCATGAAACAACGTCAGTGGCGTCTTACCTGTGTTAAGGACAAAATGCACTGGAATGTTGCTCAGTGGGCCAGAGTCCTCTTTTCAGATGAAAGAAAATTTTGCATTTCAGTTGTAAAATAAAGATTTGGTTAAAGTTTGAAGTCCAGAGTCACTGCTTGTGCACCATCAGGCCCAGTGTCGGCACAGCCAGGACGTTTTAGAGCACTTCATGTTGGTTCTGCTGACCAGTTTTACAGAGATGCTGATTTAAATTTCCAGCAGTACTTGACTGCTTACACTGCCAAAAGTACTAATACCTGGTTCAATTTTTCTGAAATACTGAATTTTAGGTTTTCATTAGTGGCATATGGACCATGGTATCCCTGTTTTTATTGACCAGCAAACTCGCCCATCATAAATCTCAGAGAGAATCTGTGGGGTGTTGTGAAACAGAGAAAACACTTCAGCAGTGCCACAGACTGATCGACTCCAAGCCATGTCACATTGCATAAGTAATTCATGCAAAGGGAGCCCTGAACCAGGTACTGACTGCTGTACATGTTCTTACATTTCAGTACTTCAACATTTTTTCATTAATCTTAAGAAATATGCACATTTTCTAAGATACCAAATCTTGTCTTTTCATTAGCTGTGAGCCATAATCATCACAATTAAAATAAATGAACACTTGAAATATTCCAGTCTGTGTGAAATGATTCTATTTAATATATGAGATACAATTTTTGAATTGAATTACTAAAATAAATCAACTTGTTGATGATATTCTATTGAAATTTACTGAGATGCACCTCTGACTAAAGTCTAAAAGTCAATCTGTAAAATGACGTTGTTAGGTTGGGGTTAGGGTTGAGGTTAGGGTTAGGGTTAGGGTTAGTGGTTAGTAAGTTGACGTGTACTTGCAAAGTTTCTTATAGTCAGTTAAATGTCTGTTGAAGGATTGTTAAATGTCAGTATCTACAGATATTAAGCAGAGAGTCTACTAATACTCAAATGGACCATCAAAATAAAGTGTTATCCTCTTTCTAACTGATGAGTGTGTTAAAAATGGACAATATACATACCAAAACAGAAAGGCCACAGCAATTATGAATAATATGACAATGAATCCTCCAGCCGTTAACCCGTAGACCCACAGCTTTATTCTTCCATCTGTGTAATCAGAAAACAAGAGTGTGACCACCACTGAAATGTACAGCAAGATCATTTCTATTCCCTGCTGATTCCTCAGAAACAGATGGCACATTCATGCTGATGGCATTGAACCTGAGGAAAGTGTTTCACCATCTTCCAGAGGTAAAGATGAGGTAGGTGTGTGTCACAGAGGCATTACAATGCTATAACTGATATGACAAGGTCTTAGAAGAGCTCTCAGATAAAAGACTAAAGACATCAGTGATGAGCTTCTCAGACCTGGATCCTCCGAGACGCACACAATAGATGATGCAAAACCTACTTTTAGGAACAGAAGATTTTACTAAGTTTTGTAACACTTTATAATAACTTTAATTCAGCCAGAAACCCACCGGCGGATAGAGAGATGGTGTCAGGCCTTATGTTAGATATTGTAGAACACTCTGTGACATTGCAAAGTTTCATTTTACTGTACTTAAGAAGTATACTTTAACATGGGAGAGGCAATGAAACATTATGAACAATATCTATTCACTTTTGATTCAGTTCACCTTCTTCATTTTAACGGTTTAATCCATCTATATCCTCACATTTCTCTGAATTTATGATGCATAGTTGTATCTATGTAAAAACTTACTTTTATTTTACAGCTTCTTAAAAAAATACATGTTTTTATTAGCATATTATACAGTAGTCAACCTTGCAAATGGACCATAAAGCTTTTTTTAAAACTGTCCTAAAACAAAAAAAAGGTGTTGATTGATAGTTTGAGGACAAATTTGATAAAAGAAGATGATGATCCACTTCAGAAGTTAACTACTGTATATGCTTTATATTGACGATGGCATTTTCCTCAAACACATACCTAATAAATCCAGGAAAAACAATGAAACTAGATATTTCCAAGCAGTCTCATTTGTTTTCAATTAAAAAGTCCATAAAAACATTAAATAGCCATTATTTTAATTGTAAATAATTACATAATTAAAAAAATATAAACTTTTTAACATTAATATTTCATAATCATACTGCTTTTACTCGATTTTGATCAAATAAATGCAGTCTTTGTGACCATAAGAAACCAACTACAAACATTAATATTTCATTGCTGAAATTTTTACTTATTAAATAAAAGTTATAAATTATATTATATTAGAAGCAATAAATAATATACAAACTTAATATTCATTCATTCATTCATTTTCTTTTCGGCTTAAAAATGATTTATACTTCTGCGTCAAGCACATGTGTATGCTTCTGCGCAGTCTGCGCGTAGTCGCATAGCCCTTGCCGTGGCTGTCGCTGATGCGCCTCTCAAAAAATGTAACTATGTAACGATGCGTAGCGCAAGCTCTGTGATTGGTCGACTTGGTATCGCTGACCAGTGTGGGCGGGACCGAGAGCCATGCAAGCCCGTTGGAGCGAGTGTTTACAAGTGTCGAGTCCCGTGAGGTAGCTCCAGATGGAAAGTTTTGTGTTTACGTTATGATCAAAGTTGTAGCACGTCCGCCAGTTCCGCCTCAAATTGAGCGAGTTTTATCTACTTGTACATTAGGGTAGGTACATTAGCTTACTCAATGCACCGATAGCGCATGTCTTTGGACTGTGGGGTAACTGAAGCACCCGGAGGAAACTCACACAAACCTGGGGAGAACATGCAAACTCCACACAGATATGCCAACTCACCCAGCTGAGGCTCGAACCAGTGACCCTCTTGCTGTGAGGCGACATCGCTACCCACTGTGCCACCGCGCCACCCAAACTTTATATTATTAAATGTCATGATGATTTGTAATTTCATTGATTTAGTGTTTAATCAGTCGGTGGCTTAGTGGTTAACACTGTTGCCTCACAGCAAAAAGGTTGCTGGTTCAAGCCTTGGCTGGGTCAGTTGGCATTTCTGTGTGGAGTTTGCATGTTCTTCCTGTGTTCGCGTGGGTTTCCTCGGGTGTTCCGGTTTTCCCCACAGTCCAAAGACATGCGGTAGAGGTGAATTCAATAAACTTAAATGGTCATAGTGTATGAGTGTGTATGGGTGTGTTTCCCAGTATGGGGTTGCAGCTGGAAGGGCATCCGCTGCGTAAAACTCTGGCGACCTCTGAAATAAGAGACTAAGCTGAAGGAAAACAAATGAATGAATGAATGAATGAATGAATGAATGAATGAATGAATGAATATTAATTAGTATGATCTCATTCATACATTTTTAGTGTGATTTGCTCATGTCCGGTAGGTTTAAGGGGCTTTGGGATGGCTTCCTTTAAACAAAAAGTATGAATTCATACGATTTAACCACTTTTCTGACAATATGTAAAATAGTTATGCTTCCTCATGTGATCCGTCTGGCTCGCTATCTGGATCCTGAATCTCACACCTCCAGGTAACCTGACGGCACACAGTAGTTGAAGCACAGTGCCGCTAAATTCACTTCTAATCAGAAATGGCCTCTAGCCAGCAATAAAGCAACTCTGTCTGTCAAGTTATGGGCAATACAAATCACGCCGTTATGAGACTCTGTCCAATGCAGCTTTTCTCATAGCTCCAATAGGGCATAAACAGTGAGACATTAAACAGAGTCCTACATCAGCCAGTATCTGGAGTCTCATAAAGGCGTCCAGTGATTCTGCTATAACTCAAAGACACACTCTTTCTGCAAACTTCTCATCTGCATTTCAAATACCTGGGCCGAGCGGCTGCAGGGACCACTCGCCGAAGAAGTCCTGGATTTGAGTCGTGCCTGGTCTTAATCTTCCTGAGCTGGTCTTCACATCGGCCTTCTTGTTGTCGGCTCCTGGGGTTTTGGTGCAGTAGTCCAGAAAGCCGTGTGTGGTCATCACTTCAGTGTAGCCTCTCTCACAGCCACACACACCACTCTGAAACACACAGGGGATGAAGCTTATATTCTTTTCTATCCACCTTTTCCTGTATGTGGTTACTAGTAACCGACTTCCCGTTTGGGAAACTTTTAATCAAATGAACTGAATCAAGTCATTTCAAATAGTAAGTTTGTGCTACAAAAAATTGACAACCATGAGGAAAATTGGGTCAGGTTTTGAGCATTATTTTCTTTTCTCTAATGAAAATAATATTTTTTATGATGTTATTTTCATAAGCGTATCTACAGTATAAGCTCTCTTTCTCTGCTGTTTTTTTTTCCCCAACAGATTATTTTCTCTTTGTATTTCCTACATTACAATAAGTCAATAAGTCAATATAAATAACCATAGTCTTCATACCACAGTTATCTTTGTCTTGAAGAATCCCCCTTCCTCCCCTATTCCTCCCCCTTTTTCCTAGATTGGGCGGCACGGTGGCCCAGTGGTTAGCACTGTTGCCTCACAGCAAGAACATCACTGGTTCTAATCCTTACTAGCAAGTCAACATTTCTGTGTGGAGTTTACATTTTCTCCCTGTTTCCTCCCAATGTCCGAAGACATTCTTCATAAGTAAATTGACTAAACCAATTAAGCAATATAGTCAAGTTCCTAGCCAACAGTATTTTATCATCATAAAGCAATTCGTCATTAGCAAATAAGCGGGGGAGTTCTCGAGATCTACCTGAGCTCAATCTCCCCTCTTGCCCTGCAAACGGAAGGGAGCCCAGGGCTCGAGGATCTTTTGAGCTCAGGGTTCTGGCCCAGGACAGCATGCCAAACAAGGCTATAATCAATCATCAGCTAATCATCAGTGAACTCTTGAATACGTGTGTATAACATTGCTGTGAAAAGACTAAGGTTATTTGTGGTCTGCTAAAAGTAATTATTTTAATAATAATTAATTACAAGTTTCTTTTTAATATTCAATTACTGAACTAAGAGAAGAATAATGCCCCCACATTGTGCCCAGTTACAGAAAAGTGATTCTTTACAGTTTCAAGGCCTACCATAATTTATGCAAACATCACGGGGCGCAGGAAAAACATGGATTTTCTAAAAGTATTTTTTTGTTTCACTTTTATTGAAAAGTCTGTGGAGTAGGTCAGACCTACATTCCACTTTGTCTTGTAAATTTATGAAACTTGCATGTGCCAAACAAAATCTTGAATCTTGAAACAGCACACACCATACAAGAAACACTAATGTGTTTAAAAGACTACAGCTTCAGTGCCACTTAAGATCAAACGGCATCTCTTGAGGCATGATGATGATTGGTATAAAAAGCTGTTTCAATTCGCTCCTACTTTTCATTCAGAAGCTAAATAAATAAATAAATAAATAAAAAATTCAAAATTTGGGTTGCAGTGTAAGGCATTTTTGTGTATAATAGACGTCTAGTAGACATCTAAACGTATACAGCTTGGCTAAAACAAGGCTAAACTTGTCAGCAAAATGTCAGTGAAAATCTAATAGACATCTAAGAATAGCCCAAAACCAGACTAGTCATCAAATAGACAGATTAGACAGACTTTATATGTGTAGTCATTTATTTCTGTTTATTTGATGACTAGTCTAGATTTGGCCTATTCTTAGAGGTCTATTAGATTTTCACTGACAGACCAAATTTAGCCTTGTTTTAGCCAAGACAACAATGCTTAGACGTCTATTAGACATCTATTAGACATCTTTTAAAAACAAAAAATGCTTACTGGGAATTATGAATTGAGCCTGTATCTAAAAGTTTAATACTCACTGTTTTAAAGGAATAGTTTACCCAAAACTATTTCCTGATTTTTTAATCATCTCCAGACTATCTAAGATGTACATATTACTTTCTTCAAACAAAAAGAAATTAAGGTTTTGTGTTTGTAGTTTTAATTACATAAAATGTTAGTTGTAGTAAAATGACCGACCCTTTTTTATTTACAAGTGAAGACCTTTATTTGTCAGCGGAGGTTGTGTGGATAACCTTGAAATAACCTAAATATGAATTTCTAAGCATGCCTTTCTTTAAAAAAATGTATGTTAATGAAATATTTTTGAGCAATACAGAAAGTTTGATCAATATTCATATTTAAGAAAAATGTCTTAATGCGCATGTAGTTGCATTCAGTGCACTGCAAGTGGCAGTCAATGTACAGCTTTAACAGTTTGATGTTTCGTCCACTCTTCCAAGAAATTATGCAGAATTAACGTATGCATGAAATTATTCCTTTCATCATTACACTAATAGCAATAACTAAAGGTCATATGATGGAATATCATTGGCTGCTATTTACAGTACACTGTGGTTCAACATGCAGATTGATATGGTAAACACTGAGGATGTGAAGTGTTCCCTGTGGTTACCTGCTTGCAGTGGGAGAAGGGTTTAGTGCAGGGAGGGTGACAGTGGCGCACAGTGGTCGGCCGGTTCTGTGGAAAGCAGCCCCCTTCCAACAAGAAACAACAGAGGTAATTATTGCGATTTCCCTATTGATAGCCAGATAAAAGTGCTGTCACACCTGATTAATGGCTTAAAGAACCCATCACAGCTTCTGATCAATCAGAGAAGATTGTAATTTTGGAATAGAAAATTACATGTCAAAACATCAGGGACTAATACTCAGGGTTCGGTCTTTTCTCAACCAGAAGAGATTACCTCTCACAGCTTATATTTGCCTGAGACCATTCCATACTCAGATAAGATCACCTTCCTCTGTTATTTACAGCACTTTGAACAAACCGAAAGCCTTCATTCCCGTTCTAAACGTTCAAGTGAAAGCTTGCCATCTGGAGAGTTCATTTCGCCACAATCAAACCATGTTTTATAACATTCGCTTTCAGACAAGGGCTAGTTTATTGACGACGTCTGTTGAAATGGAGGGAGAGAATGGGGAAAATGTTGATTGTGCTATTAAACTGTCCAACACAAGGTCTGCCACATTCAAACTACACATTTTCAGCTTAACGCTTCTGGGTTTAGGGTTAAAGAGTTATTCACACGAAAATGAAAATCCTGTCATTATTTACTCTGCCTCATGTCAACCAGCACACTGTTATTTTCACACTTAAATACAAGAGGAGAATGTATCTTACAGGGATCTACAGATCACAAGACTGATGTTTTTTGTTTTTTGGATAAGTAAACAAAATTGAAACGAAAAGAGTAGATTTTTTTCTTAAAAGTCTAAACACATAACTGAACCTATTACAAATGAAATTAACGGAATTTCCCAGGCCAAATGTAAAACAAATAACAAAAAGTTGACATTTTATGCTAATGGTCCATTTGAGTAGACTGTCTGCTTAATATCTGTTGATATTGCTCCTTCAACAGACATTTAACTGACTATAAGAAACTTTGGAAGTACATGTCAACTTACATCAACCCTAACCCTAACCCCAACCTCAACAGTCTACTTATAATCTAATGAGAATTAGTTGGCATGTAGATGCAATGTAACTTCAATTCAACAAACGGACCATCAAAATAAAGTGTGACCAAATAAAAAACACTACATAGCCTTGAATGGGAAAATCCAATATAGATTAATCCTTATTAACATTTCTATGTAAGAGGAGTCAGTGGTTTTTTGTTGTTTGATTAAAAGTTGCAGTGACTTATTATTATTTTTATTGTGTTTTTTCCAGATAATATACAAGCATATAAATGCATATGAAAAATAGAAGTCCTTAAAGAGATGACATCAAATATATAGCAACAACAAAACAAGAGAACTGCAGAACTCTTAAATCAGACCTAAACTTTTCTACACCCTTCGAAGCACCTTCCCTCCCATCTCCCACCCCTCAGTTTTCTGAGGCCTTCTATAAATATGAAAAAATTAAGCAACATACAGATAAATAAACAATAAACCGATTAAAAAAATAATAATAAAATAAATAAATAAATAAAAATAAACAAACAAACAAACAAACAAACAAACAAACAAACAAACAAACAAACAAACAAACAAACAAACAAATAAATAAATAAATAAATAAAAATAAATACATACATAGATAAAAATAAATAAATAAATAAATAGATAAATAAATAAATAATTAAATAAATAAATAAATAAATAAATAAATAAATTCATTCATTTTCTTTTCGGCTCAGTCCCTTTATTAATCTGGGGTTGCCACAGCGGAATGAACCGCCAACTTATCCAGCATATGTTTTACGCAGCAGATGCCCTTCCAGCCACAACCCATCACTGGGAAACATCCATACACATTCATTCACACTTATTCACTACGAACACTTTAGCCTACCAATTTCACCTATACCACGTCTTTGGACTTGTGGGGGAAACCGGAGCACCCAGAGGATACCCATGCCAACATGGAGAGAACATGCAAACTCCACACAGAAACGCCAACTGACCCAGTCGATGTTCGAACCAGCGACCTTTTTGCTGTGAGGTGAACGTACTACCCACTGCGCCACCATGCAGCAATAAATAAATGAATAAAAATAAATAAATAAAAATATATTAATCAATAAATGAATAAATAAATGAATAAATAAATAAATAAATAAATAAATAAATAAATAAATAAATAAATAAATAAATAAATAAATAAATAAATAAATATGTGGGTAAATTTAGAAGAAGAAAATATAAAGTGAATACTAAAAGTCACTCTTTCTCCCTTTTGAAACTCTAGTCAGCAGGTACTAAAATGTTATGATTCTCAATGACAGAAAGTATGGGACTCCATGTTTTGTTAAAGGAGTTCAGTGATCCTTTAAAACAATGTCTCAGTTTCTGAAGATAGATGCAATGTAGACCCTCTCTAATCCAGTGTTCTGATGATGGAGAAGAATTGTGCACCTGGCGAGCAAGATGGAAAAGGCAATGACGCAGCGTGTTGATGTTTGTGTAGTTGGAGTTGGAAGATAACCTAAAGCTGCAGTGACTAAAAGCAAATGCTCAGTGCAGATCCAATAAACTGACCTGCATCTGTTTTTTTCTCAGCTTTTGTATAATTTCTTAAGATGTAGCATTTGTTCAGCTCACAAAGATGCTCACTCAGATTGTATTTTATATAGTTTTGAATGTATTGGTCTATCTAAGAAAAAGAATATATGAAGATTGGCGACGCGGTGGCACAGTAGGTAGTGCTGTCGCCTCACAATAAGAAGGTCACTGGTTCGAGCTGGGTCAGTTGGCATTTCTGTGTGGAGTTTGCATGTTCTCCCCACGTTCGCATGGGTTTCCTCCGGGTGCTCCAGTTTCCCCCACAGTCCAAAGATATGTGGTTCAGGTGAATTGGGTAAGCTAAAATTGTCTGTAGTGTATGTGTGTGAATGAGTGTGTATGAGTGTTTCCCAGTGATGGGTTGCAGCTGGAAGGGCATCCGCTGCATAAAACATGTGCTGGATAAGTTGGCGGTTCATTCCGCTGTGGTGACCCCAGATTAATAAAGTGACTAAGCCGAAAAGAAAATGAATGAATGAATGAAGATTAGTGATTTAAATTATTTTAAATCACTTACAAATGTCATGATGACGCTGAACTAGTTAAAGTGTACTATAAATAAAGTGTGGTGCATCATAAACAACTTTGATCTGTTAAGACCACGTCATTCTGCACCAATTCAGACACTTTGTCTGGGTTTGGTGGGTCATTGTGTTCCCCCTGGTGGTGTATTTTAAACCCTGTTGAATCTGTGATTGTAAGGCCATAGAATGTCTGTGAAATTATGTGCCATAATCTGATGATTTTCCATGCTTGTTTACATCTATCAGGGCAGTGTGAACGGGCCATAACACTTATTGTTTTGCCTAGATAGCATGGATCTTTAAATGTTTGAAGCCTGCCTTAACTTTGCATTTTTCTAGTTTGCCTTTGTTTTTAGCCTTTCATTATGTTTGCCGTTGCTTTTTTGTTTGCTACTTTTATTAATAAAGCTGAATATGAAGCCCAATTATGATGAGTCTTTTTTATACAAGCAATATAGCTTACTTCAAGATGTGAACAACTGAGTGAATTCGGACAATGAGTGTGCCAGAAGAGCTGCTGCTTTTTGTGGCTACTCTTTGGAAAATGAATGGATGGAAGATTCAGCCACAGGCAGCATTTTTTGGTGAGACACGGGGAATAAATTATGCGTGACCCTCACACCGCATTATGGGTCATTTAGAGCCATTGACTGTACAACGGTTGTACATTCATTAGTTCATTGTGAGGGACATTGAGCACTCGATTGCCCATTATGTTTTCGGACCACTACAAATGACTGTCCCTTAAAGAACACCCAGTATCTTTTCTTTTCCATTCAACAAGAGTTCACAGCAGCTGTCAATCTGCGTTTATAATCCAACAACACTGTAAAAATACAGTAAATGGTCTATATGAATTAATTTCAAGTCTTAGAAATCATATAAAACTTTGTGTGAGAACTGTTGACATATCATTTCATTCAAGTACTTTTCATATTCAGAAAACATCATGTTCATGAAAGCTCTATTTATTTAATCAAAAATCTACACCGTAAAACAATATGACAAAAAGTCAACACAACAAATATTCTTATGTTCCTTTGACTTATTTTAATAAGTTAATCAGGTTTTAACTAAATTTTTTAAAATTATAGAAAGTTGAACTTAATATTTTGGATATTGTGGAGATGACTAGAAAAGTTAAATTTTTTTAAACTCAAAAATATAAGGCAGCAATCATTTTTACAGTGTAGTAAAACACTGTGAAATATTATTAGAATTTGAACAAACTGTTTTTTATTTAAATGCATTTTATGTCATTTATTCCTGTAATAGAAAGATTAATTTTCATCATCATTATCCTTTAATCCTTCAGAAACCATTATACTATGCCTATTTATTACTTAATATTACTATATATAATATTAATTATATTTTGTCAGGTTGTATGTTATGAGAAAGTTTTCCATCCAAGAAAACCATTTTTTGGAAATAGAAATATATATTCTTACTTTATTATTATTATTATTATTATTATTATTATTATTATTATTATGCATGTTATTACTTACAGTTTTGTTCAATTTAATGTATCCTAAGTGAATAATGGAACTCATTTCTTACACAAAAAGGTAGAGCTGTAGCAGATTAGGGTAACACTTTATTTTGATGGCTCATTTGAGTATTAGTAGACTGTCTGCTTATTATTTGTTGATACTGCTCCTTCAACAGATGTTTAACTGACTATAAGAAACTTTGCAAGTACATGTCAACTTACACTAACTCTAAACCTAGCCTAACAGTCTACTTATAATCTAATGAGAATTGGTTGGCATGTAGATGCAATGTAACTTAATTCAACAAATGGACCATCAAAATAAAGTGTGTCCCAGATTAGAATTATCTATAAAAAATCAATTGATATTTGCTCTGTGGGTTACTGTACATGACTTATAAAGACTCTATAGTTCTTTTCCCCTTATTTTGTGCAGTTTGACAGTCTCTGGTCTCTACAAACTTCATAAGATTGTTCAAAAAGTCTTGCTTTTCATTCTACTGTAAAAAAAAAAAGAAACAGCACACAAGTTTTGGCGCGACATGAGGGCAGGAAAATGATGACAGGATTTTCACTGTCTCCAGTCTTTCGATCATGTGGAGTGGACGGCTCTTTTGATTATCCCTCTGTAAGAGAATTCAGTGCAGGGTATTTGTCATTCTCTGAGTCTGAATGTAAGCGGTGGTCTACCTGTCACATTGACCCCGTCAGACCGCTGGCACCACACTGATCTCTCGTTGTCATTCCAGGCACTGGTCCTCCACTCGTAACTGTGACATTTCCCTCCTGCCGCCCCATAGAGACACAGGGACACTCATTAGATCTACAGCAGGCAGTCAGCTATGATAATAGCTGAATGCAAATATGATATACTGATGCAGGCATATACAGTTGAAGTCAGAATTATTAGCCCTCATAATAACTTTGACTTTTACTCTATATATACAGTATATATACACACATAATCTTCTGAGCAAGCGTAAATGCATTCAGACCCAATACACTGCAGCTATTGATTGAGTTGTGTTGGTTTGGTGTTTTGGTTTTCTTTTTTTTCTGATGAATGGGGCGTGACTTGAGAGCACACCTGATGCTCGTCATTGCTTCTATTTAAACCCGCTGTGGGAGTTTGTCAAGGCCACTGCTTGAGAATTAGCCAGATCTACGCAACATTGTAGCCTGATGTTTTGTTTGGTACACTATTACTAGCTATGTTTCCATCCACCTACTTTTATGTGCATTTAGAAATATAGAATTAAAAAGACTTAATGAAAATGACCAAATGTGCATATATTTTGAAAATGCACATACAGACTTATTACCTGTTAACTTAATAATTTTTTAAACACATTTTCAAATGTAATTTCTTTCTGATTCAAATTTCTAGCATTATTACTTCAGTCTTCAGTGTTACATATATTTATACAACAGTTCTGTCTGGTTCTCGAATCTGATTGGCTGATAGCCGCCGTGCAATATTCTGCAATATCAGAACTCGAACAGCCTCCTCACCCTTCTGTATTACCCACACAGAGTGACGGCAGATCAATAAACTCACTAGAGTTTGACAAATATTACAGCTGTTGGGCAACATAATGTACTTTTGAGACTTCTTTTAGGCGAGAATGTAGTTGTTTAGACTGCAACTATGCAGTTTATTTATAAGGATAGTGCCTATTTTAAAATATTTATAATTTCTGAGATACAGCCCGTCGGCATCCATCCATTGAGCAGAGCAAAGACGGTTGATGTTGTCCATCCACAAGATGGCAACAGAGACAACATAATAAGCCCTTAGAGGTGAAAGATCGGTGTATTTTCAAACTACAGCTCATCAAATCATTATAAAATTGGCAAATGACATTCTAAGTCGATTTCTCTCTTTTGTATGTTGCAGTGCTGTATATTTACTATAGTAATTGTAGTGTATTGAGTGTGATGGGACTCACAAGTATATATTTTGTGTTGGCCACTCTTTGTATAACCCTGAGTTACTTTTTGATTGGCCATCTGTTTGTTTTTAAAGAGCCTCCCGCTTTCATTACTGCAGACTAGTTAACCAGTAAACCGAAAGAAAGAAGAAATGCCCGCATGTGTTTAGTGTTTTCCCACAAACACAACAGTAATCTGGTAGTGTTTGCGTTGTTTTGGCTTTTTCCGGGTAAATTATTGTGATCTGCCGATTGCAACAGAGAAATACTGGAAAATATCCTAGATTGATGGCATTTTATGCCGTTTAGCTTTATAATCTTAAAATGTGAGCAAAATAGTTTTGCTATCACTTTAGACATTACACTAGAGAATCATTCAAATACTAGCTCTAAAGTGATGTTGGGGAATTAGTAACGGTTTCTGCTGTTCTGAAGTCAGCTGCAGATGTGCATAAATGAGTGAATAAATGAATGAATGGCGGAAGAAAGTAGTTCCTCATACAAAATGATTTTTAGACACTCCGTATTTGATTTTCTTTTTTATATACATGATTATGCTGTCGAACTGTTGTATAAACGCAATATCACAAAAGTAGCAGTGCGATTTGGCTGCCAATTGCACTGCTACTCGTGTGATATTGCGTGTGATATTGCTCATATATATATTTAGAATATATATATATATATATATATATATATATATATATATATATATATATATATATATATATATATATATATATATATATATATATATTTGTTGTTTTTGTATTATTATTATTATTATTATTATTTGTATTAATTATTATTAATAACTTCTAATGATTATCGTTATTATTATTAAACTACATTAATTATTATGGAACTACATGTTATTAAACTATTTTTTTTCCTTTGCAGCTAACTAAAATAAGTCCTTTTAAAATATTTGATTTTTTAAAATTATTTATTTTAGGTAATGTTTCTTTAATTTAAGTCAACTCTAATTTTCCTGATGGATTGTTGCTGCAAATAAACATATTAATTTCAATAAATAAATAAATACAATTAAATATTAAATATTTATTCAATTAAATAAAATCAAATAAAAAGCATGCCACAACATTTTATTAATCAATGCTGATTTATTGCATCACTTAAAACTATTGAAAATAAAGGTTGTTCACATTACAAAAAAAATCAGTTTTAAAATCATGTTTTCAGGACTGACTGTCTGTACTTTTAGTTTGTACATGATGAAATGTAGTATTGTGTGAGAGTCTCTACTGTGTCTGTTGGTTGTTCTAGCAGTGATGTAAACATCAGAAAGATGCCAAGGGATTTTCTCATACATAACTGAGAGCCGTGCAAAGACTGAAATTAATTTCTCGTCATACTGCTGAACTCACAATGTGCATTCGATTACAAGTAGAAGACATCCTATTCATTCATGCTCTGTCACAAATTGCAAACTTGTCCACTCATTCAATAAAGTTGTCACATTGGTAATGGTATGAGACTAAATCAGTTTGAGTAAAGGGGAGAACAGGGCACAAACTTTCTCCACATCCACATTAGATTCAAGATGCAAATTTGTGTTTGTCTAAAAAATTCAGTGCATACTTCATTAATGCATGCCCTATAGATGGTGTACAATACATTGTTACATATGTATGACTGTATAAACCAGATGTTTTTTGAGCGTATAGAAAAAAAGTCAATAACATAAAGGCCAGTAAAAGTCATAAAAGTCAAAAACATAATTTTTTGTGAAGTAAAAATGAACTCATTTTTTCTCTGTAACGTCTTGATAATAAGAACTAGAAAATAATTCTAAGAAGAAAAACAATATCTTAAAATATATTCTAAAAAGTCATTCATTAAAAAAAAATTAAGATAAAAAGTAATACATTTGACATAAACATTTTTATTTTTATCAATGACTTGTCAACGAGTTTGAGTTATTATAGTTATTATTTCATATTTTGCCAGAACTGGGCTTTCATACAAACAACATATTAATACATATTTATCTTAAATGTCTCTGCTTGTACCTGTGCATGGCCTGGTCTCAAAGACCTGTTGAGGGCAGCTGTCCTGATTGTCCAGCACCTGAATGACAACAGCTTGTGAACGAGCCTGACGGCCCACCGTCTCGAAACTGCGGCCCTCCAGACATGTGAGCTGACAGGAGCTCCACAACGACCACTCCGTCAGGTGACAGTCTCCTGTACATCAAACAACACAAGCACAGTCAAAAACTAAACTAAAAGATCAAACATAAAGATCAAAAACTAAACCCAGATTACATAGTATAAGTGAATAACATTAAAGAAATTTAACAATAAAATAACTATACAATAAAGAAACAACACAAGATGAATAAATACTGTTATCATATGAATAATACTAATGTAACAACATTAGCATTGACATGATAAAGGATTGACATGATAAAGGCGCAGTAGGTAGTGCTGTTGCCTCACAGCAAGAAGGTCGCTGGTTCGAGCCTCGGCTGGGTCAGTTGCCATTCCTGTGTGAAGTGTGCATGTTCGCGTGAGTTTCCTTTGGGTGCTTCGGTTTCCCCCACAGTCCAAAGACATGCGGTTCAGGTAAATTGGGTAAGCTAAAATTGTCTGTAGTGAATGAGTGTGTGTGGATGTTTCCCAGTGATGGGTTGCGGCTGGAAGGGCATCCACAGCGTAAAAAAAACATGTGCTGGATAAGTTGGCGGTTCCTTCTGCTGTGGCGACCCCAGATTAATAAAGGGACTAAGCCGAAAAGAAAATTAATGAATGAATGATAAAGGATTTATGTACACTCACTGGCCACTTTATTAGATACACCTGTTCAACTGCTCGTTAAAGCAAATTTCTAATCAGCCAATCACATGGCAGCAACTCAATGCATTTAGGCATGTAGACATGGTCAAGACGATCTTCTGCAGTTCAAACCGAGCATCAGAATGGAGAAGAAAGGTGATTTAAGTGACTTTGAATGTGGCATGGTTGTTGGTGCCAGACGGGCTGGTCTGAGTATTTCAGAAACTGCTGATCTACTGGGATTTTCATGCAAAACCATCTGTAGGGTTTACAGAGAATGGTCAGAAAAAGAGAAACTATCCAGTGAGCGGCAGTTCTGTGGGCGCAAATGCCTTGTTGATGCCAGAGGTCAGAGGAGAATGACCAGACTGGTTTGAGATGATAGAAAGGCAACAGTCACATAAATAACCACTCATTACAACTGAGGTATGCAGAAGAGCATCTCTGAATGCACAACATGTCCAGTCTTGAGGCAGATGGGCTACAGCATTTGAAGACCACACGGGGTGCCACTCCTGTCAGTTAAGAACAGGAAACTGTGGCTACAATTCACACAGGCTCACCAAAATTGGACAATAGAAGATTGGAAAAACATTGCCTGGTCTTATGAGTCTCGATTTCTGTTGCGACATTCGGATGGTGGGTCGGAATTTGGCATCAACAACATGAAAGCATGGATCCATCTTGCCTTGTATCAACGGGTCAGGCTGGTGGTGATGTAATGGTGTGGGGGATATTTTCTTGGCACACTTTGGGCCCATTAGTACCAATTGAGCATTGTGTCAAGGCCACAGCCTACCTGAGTATTGTTGCTGACCATGTTCATCCCAGACTGGTTTCTTGATCATGACAATGAGTTAACTGTACTGTACTGTAATGAGTTCAAATGGCCTCCAAAGTTACCAGAACTCAATCCAATAGAGCACCTTTGGGATGTGGTGGAATGGGAGATTCGCATCATGGATAAGCATGGATGAAGGATTGAGGCAGTTCTGAAGGCAAAAGGGGGTCCAACCCGGTACTAGTAAGGTGTACCTAATTAAGTGGCCGGTGAGTGTATATTTAAACACAGACAGCTTTATTTTTGTCTGACACTTATCTATAGCAACAGAAAAAAAAATTGTTTTTGTTTTATTTTATTTTTAATTGGTCAGAATAAAAAAAAAAAATATTTGAATTAGTTTTCATTTCATCCAATCAGGGTTTTTTAAATATTGATTATCAAAATGTATTGATTTTTTCACTTTTACCTAAACTTTGCCTAACTTTGTTGCCTAAAAATGAATATAGATGTCTGAAAACATGGCATGTTCTTTTTGTTTGTTATTTTGAACAATTGTCATTTTATGCTGTAAATGATTATTTTACATTTAGAATGGATGTCATTAGTAGTTTGCAGAAAAAAAGTTTTAGTTTAATGTAAAATATACTGCAAACAACCACAATAAAACCAAAGAAACCCAATCAAATATGACAAGACTGATCAGATCCTCCTGTCACATTTATAATGAATGTCCCCCTCTTCAGATACATTTAGCACTTCCTCAGCTGAAGGTCATCCATCACTGACCCTCCTCATTCCTCAGTGACAGGCGTCCCGCACCTGCGCACCCCGGCAGCAGGTCTCCAGCCATGACGTCCTTCTCATTCTGCAGCCAGGATGGCTATTAGAAACAATCTGTGCACCCAGGCATCTCATTATCCATCATCTTCATGAAGCCACTCTATTTTCATCCCTCACTGGAGCTGCCCAAACATATAATACAGCAACACAGCACACACCATATGCCACCCGCTCAAACTCGCGCTTCTTTTGGTCTCTACCTCTAAAATCTATCTCTTCCTCTCCTTCCAGCAGCTGTTCTTGCCTGCAAACATACAACGAGTTTACCAAATGGAGAGCGAGTTTGAAAAGAGAAGCAGAAGTTGGGCTAACATGGGTCAATGGTAGCCTGAAGGTGAAATGTATTCACAATGAATGTGTGCAAACCAAAGATGTTCATTTCATTTTACTGAACATTTAACCATCACATTTATGCTGTGATAGTGAGTGAAGTGGTAGACTGTGTCTACTCTAATCCAGATACATTAGAAAATGATGTTTTAATCTAAATATGTTCATTATTTTTATTTGTTTCCCAAAAGTTGGTCATTCACACTAGCTATGTTTCCATCCACCTGTTTTGGTCACACTTTATTTTGATGGTCCGTTTGTTGAATTTAAGTTACATTGCAACTAATTATCATTAGATTATAAGTAGATTGTTAGGTTGGGGTTAGGGTTGGGGTTGGGTTAGTGTAAGTTGACATGTACTTGCAAAGTTTCTTATAGTCAGTTAAATGTCTGTTGAAGGACTGTTAAATGTCAGCATCAACAGATATTAAGCAGACAGTTTACTAATACTCAAATGGACCATCAAAATAAAGTGTTACCCCTGTTTTTATGCACATTTAATGACAACATTATGCACATTAAAAAACAGTTGATGGAAACGACAAGACGCGCATCATTTTTGAAAATGTGCATAAAACACCTATGTGCATAACTGAGTAGGACAAACTTTTTATTCGATAAGAAAAGATGCGCATAAACTATGATAGAAACACTTTTACCAAATAAATTCCAGTTTAAAAAAGGTCATGTGATTTTGTTATAAGAAATCGTGTGATAATAAAAATGTGTGTGAACGGACAAACCAGCAGGCTGAGCACACTGTAAACCATCTGAAATGTTGTTTTGGTCATTCTGAAATGCCTGAACCATTTCATTATTAGTGTTATTATATTATTAATTACCTCCAGAACTGTCAAGAGTGTCTGTGCTCTACGTCTCACGCCTTCAAATGCCACCAGGTGTTCATTGAGTGTCGGCATTGTTTTCGGAGGCGCAAGTCATTTATTAAATAAGGAAAAGATTCACGCAGCTTCTCCTACCGCAGCAAATTCTGTTTTTACTGTTGATATTTGGCACCAGTTAATCAGGAAGTGACGATTTTGTTCTCTTTAACTGATTGGATGGAAACACTGCTTTATTCACACATCTTTTATGCGATAATCCAGTTTAGCGCATAAAATTAATTCACATCTTTGGATGGAAACATAGCTACTGACTGCTTTTGTCTCTGTACTCTGCATGAATTAAAGTGCTGTTTACACTAGTGTGTTTTCGTTTTTTTAAAAAGTACACTGTACAAAATGATATGATAAAAAGTCAGGACAACAAATGTTTTTATGTTCATTCATTCATTTTCTTGTCAGCTTTGTCCCTTGCGGGGTCGCCACAGTGGAATGAACCGCCAACTTATCCAGCACGATTTTACAAAGCGGATGCCCTTCCAGCCGCAACCCATCTCTGGGAACTTCCACACACACATTCACACTCATACACTACGGACAATTTAGCTTACCCAATTCACCTGTACTGCATGTCTTTGGACTGTGGGGGAAACCGGAGCACCCGGAAGAAACCCACGCGAACGCAGGGAGAACATGCAAACTCCACACAGAAACGCCAACTGACCCAGCCCAGCTGAGGTTTGAACCTGCGACCCAGCAGTGTTTTTATGTAACTTAAGTTAATACTTAATTTTAAGTAACTTAAAACTTATTTTAAATGAATCAGATTTCAACAAAATACTTTAAGATATACAAAGTATAGCTTTATTAGTTTATAGCTTATAGCTTTATAAGTTTAGATGACTAAAAACATTTATTTGATTTAAAAAAAAAAAGAAAAAAAGGCAGCAATAACTTAAATTTAAATAATTTGAAGTTTAGTTACAGATACGCCTGATGTACACTAGGCATGGGACGATAACCGGTTTCAAGATTTACCACGGTTTGGAAAAAAATTCTGTTACCATTCCTAAGGTATATGTACATTTTTGGTTTTTACGACTATTTCAGGGCGATGCAGTGGCGCAGTGGGAAGCACGTTCGCCTCACAGCAAGAAGCTCGCTGGTTCGAGCCTTGGCTGGGTCAGTTGGCATTTCTGTGTGGAGTTTGCATGTTCTCCTCGTGTTTGCGTGGGTTTCCTCCGGGTGCTCCGGTTTCCCCCACAAGTCCAAAGACATGTGCTATAGGTGAATTGGGTAAGCTAAAATTGTCCGTAGTGTATGTGTGTGAGTGGATGTGTATGGATGCTTCCCAGTGATGGGTTGCAGCTGGAAGGGCATCCCCTGTGTAAAACAAATGCTGGATAAGTTGGCGGTTCATTCTGCTGTGGCGACCCCAGATTAATAAAGGGACTAAGAAAATGAATGATAGAACGAATATTTTATTTAGTTTTTTTTAGGGCAACAGCAGAAGGACACTTATACTCCAACATCCAACATGCTATAAACCTGATCAGTGCAGTGGCTTAATTTATATCCAAAAAAAGACAGATATCCAAAGATGGCTTTTTAAGTTCTAAAGAAATCTGTGTTTTTGACATTAATGAAGATAGCAGACTCAGACTTTAGCTATTTAGCCTGAAAAGTTTAAAATAAAAAAGGCAAAAATATTTTAAATGTTTCTTTAAATAAAATATATTGTCTTTTTTTACCCAGATATTTAAAATGAACAAATTTTAGAGCAATAATCACAATCCCTTCAAACCGTGATATTTTTATCCAAGGTTATCATATCATCAGAATCTTATAATGGTCCATGCCTACACACTACTCCATCATTTTCAGCCCATGAAAATGGAGCATTTTGAAAATGCTGAAGATCCTGTGGACAGAGGCCCCCAACCTATCCCCAATCACTCTCTGACTTGGCTTCTGTACTATTACTGTATGTATCATTCCCTGATTGGTCAAGCCCCTCTCAAACAGTATGACGCTTCACAACTGTTACACAACAAATATGAATGCCAGCAAAATATACACATGCCCAGTAATTGTCAATAGTCAAAAATCATACTAAAGGATGTTGAAAAAAAAACCCAAAACTGCCATTTCTGGGTCCAAGACACAGTCAATAGCTGTTTGTAAACACTGGCTATGTTTACATGGACATCAGTAATTTAATTATTTGCCTTAATCAGAATAAGACAATAATATGATTAAGGTGATTAGTTGCTCTTTTTGAATGTTCCTTTCATGATACTGTTTTACATGTTGTGGCACATAATTCAATTAATGCCATTGCGTCATTTACGCTATCCACATTTCCTTCAGAGTTTCATTTTTAATTTGTCAATTTAACTGCAGTTTGTCACTTTCACTTTCATTTAGGAACATTTCATGCATGCCCCTTTGACAAACGAGATATTGGATGCGAGTATGAACTGCTGGAGAAGTGCTTTTTTAATGAAATTTTATACCGCACACTGTATGGGAGAAAAAAACTCTGCATTTCACAGTATGTGTGCGTGATCCTTTACTGACTTGGTAGGTGCAGAGAATAGTGTCAAACAGCCGTGCGTGTACAGACTATCCTGTCGCAAAAAATGGCGAAAAGTCCTACATGATGGTAATACAGTAGTTTAAGTTAGTTTGTCTGTACTGGACTTCAATAATGCAACTAAAATCGGCATACTCCACATGTCTTAATCTGATTTCTGTTTAGCTGGATTATGACCTTAATCTGATTAAATTAATCAAAAATCAGTTTACATGGTAGATCTGATTACTGGTGTCCATGTAAATGTACTCACTGTTTAATTATATGACACATTAGAGTAAATTTTTTTTTACAAAACCATGGTGTTCACTAGAGTCTCTGGACTTCCCAGACATCAATATTTTAATGATTTATATTTAAAAGATTATCACTGTCTGACCATCTGAGATTAGAAATGAATGTAAACATTATGATCATGGTTTTTGTAGCATTACAGCACACTGTGAGCATATATACGTATCCTTTGTTTGAATATTTCTCTCTAATCTGCTAGTCTGTTGCAAATGAGAGATGGAGGAGAAGCACTCAAATAAAATCCTGCCCATTTAATATGCTGTTTTAGAATGAAAAACTATACATCACAAGACTAAAGTCGGAAGGAACTTGGTTAATGTTCATTTTTTGTTCACTTTATTTTAAGTCAGCCTTCTGGAAAGTCCAGTCTGCTCTGATTTTTCAGCCAGTCCCAGTGCACTTTGATTGGTCGATCAGATTTAAGAGTGTGTCAGAAGTTTTACAAACTGGTGATTCCAAAGACTTCCTGAGGCCTCTATAATAACACTGGTTTACATGACCAACCCACACACACACACACAAAAAAAAAAAGACTTTTGCTGCTTAAAATGAGTTAAAACAACACAATTCTTAAAGATTTTTTTGGGACAACTTAATTGTTTTATGTTCAATCCAGTAAATTTGTAAATTTGATTAAGTTAACTTAATTGCTTTGTGTTGGGACAACATAAAGAAAATTTTGTGGAACCCAGCATTTTATACAGTACAAGCCCTCTTTGCACAGAGGTAATATTTGTTACCCTTTTATTAGATTAATACAATTGTATTGTTTTATTAAACACTTCAAAAGGAAGTCAAAAAATTATGAGAACACAACAAAAGTTTGTGACTGTATTACTGAGAATGGTAATGAAAAACATTTTTATCACACAATTCTGACTTGTTCCCCCTCTTATTTCCCTGAATGTTTGTTCTGTATTCTGAGGGACTTTTTTCAATTTAAAAAAGAATGTCAGAATCACATGATGTGGTATAATTTTCCAAATACGAGATACTGTATAAAGTCACAATTCTGAGAAAAAAATGTCTCAAGTTGATGTCACATAATTTATTTAGTTAGTTTAACTTGATACAAACAAAGTAAACTTAAACTTAATTAAACATAAAGAAATAGTTTGAATCAAAATTAGTTCAATTAAAATAAATGAGTTAAAACAAAATAAAAATATTTTGAAAGACATATTTAACAAAAACAACAATACCAACAATAAAAAACAAACAAATATGAAAACTTTAAAATTATAGAAACAAAGTCAGACTATTAATCAGTTGTAGAAAAATGAATATTTCAACTTCAAACTAATGCTCTTCTGAAGTCAAAACAAAAATAACCTTCCCAAAAAACAAAACAAATACAACTTAAAAAAAAAAAAAAATGTGAACACCACAATAAAAATAATAAATAAATAAATAAATAAATAAATAAATAAATAAATAAATAAATAAATAAATAAATAAATAAATAAATAAATAAATAAATAAATAATAAATAAATAAATAAATAAATAAATAAATAAATAAATACATACATAAATAAAAAAAAACTTGTTGTGAATCAGTGGTGTACCTGGGCAGGGGACAAAGCACGGCTGCTGCAGCTCCTGCTCGCTCTCCTTTCGGAGTCGGTCTCCACACTTGTCGTCCTCGAGGGCTTCAGAACGGTTTGGACTGTCCGGCCAGTCTGACCAGTGCTGTACACACGTCAGGTTCCTCTCCCTTGTGCCCTCTCCACACTCAGCTCCCTGCACAAAACCACACGCCGCACTCATTAAATGTGGACAAGCTGTGGCCAGTTGAGCAGAGGAGCTTATTATAGTGACACCTCTCACTGAATGACTGACGTCTGGGAGTGAAACATGCTGCCGCATTTATGATCAACTCTGTGGCCTGATCACACAGCTGAGCTTTCACAGCACAAGGGGGAAAAATGTTCCATTTACTAGTAAAAATATCTAAACATCAGAAAATGTTTTTTAAAGAACGCTGCGGCCAGGATTCTGACCAAACCAGAAAATCCGAGCACATCACACCTGTCCTCAGGTCTTTGCACTGGCTCTCAGCTACATTTAGAATAGATTTTAAAGGGTTATTACTTGTCTATAAATCACTAAATGGCCTAGGACCTCAATACATTACAGATATGCTCACACAAACCTAACAGATCACTCAGATCTTTAGGATCAAGTAAATTAGAAATTCCAAGAGTTCAGTCAAAGCAGGGTGAATCTGCCTTCAGCTACTACACCTCCAGCAACTTTCAGAAATGATCAGATGTGCTCCAACATTAGGCACGTTCAAATCAAGACTGAAAATCTGTTTATCTGTGCCTTTACTGAATGAGCACTGTGCTACATCTGAACAATCACACTATTGTGCCTCTCTTTTCTTTTTTCATTCCTTAATACCATTTTTAACACATTTTAATCTGTTTTTAATCGTTTTTAATTCTTTTAATTGTTTTTATTTTCTTGTTTGTTTTATTATTGTTTATTTAAATCACTTTGAATTACCATTATGTATGAAATGTGTTGTATAAATAAACTTGCCTTGCCTTAAATTAATTCAGTGAAGCTGCTTTTGTCCGATTATATATATATATATATATATATATATATATATATATATATATATATATATATATATATATATATATATATATATATTTATAAACTTACAGTTTTGCTTATTAAATATATCCAAAAAATAGCAAAAAAAGGTATAAAACTAATCAAATTACTAAAGAACACAACAAATTAAAATGAAAACTTAATAAAGAAGAAACAAAAAAAATTATATAATAGATGAATAAAGTAATAAAGACAATCAAAATACTGATTAAAAATTGTGATTTAAATAAATAAATAAATAAATTCATTAATTTATTTTTTTTTCGGCTTAGTCTCTTTATTAATCTAATCCACAGCGGAAGGAACCGCCAACTAATTCAGCATATGTTTTACACAGCGGATGCCCATCCAGCTGCAACCCAGTACTGGGAAACACCTATACACACTCATTCACACACATATACTACGGCCAATTTAGTTTATTCAATTCACCTATAGAGCATGGCTTTGGACTGTGGGGGAAACCGGAGCACCTGGAGAAAACCCACGAGAACATGGGGAGAACATGCACACTCCACACAGAAATGCCAACTGACCCACTCAAACCAAGGCAAGGCAAGTTTATTTTTATAGCACATTTCATACACAGTGGCAATTCAAAGTGCTTTACATAAACAGGAATAAAAGAGACAAGTATAAGAAAATAAAAAACAAATAACAAAAATGATTAAAAACATAAAAACAGATTATCTGTGTTGAAACAGGTTATAAAAGAATTAAAGAGAAAAGAAAGACATAATAGTGTGATCTGTTGGACGTAGCACAGTGCTCATTCAGTAAAGGCAAGCTAAACAGATGTGTTTTCAGTCTTGATGTGAATGTGTCTAATGTTGGAGCACATCTGATCATTGCTGAAAGCTGATTCCAGAAGAGAGGGGCATAGTAGCTGAAAGCCGATTCACCCTGCTTTGACTGAACTCTTGGAGTTTCTAGTTTATATGATCCTAAAGATCTGAGTGATCTGTTAGGTTTGTATTCAGTGAGCATATATGTAATTTATTGAGGTCCTAGGCCATTTAGTGATTTATAGGCAAGTAATAACACTTTAAAATCTATTCTGAATGTAGCTGAGAGCCAGTGCAAAGACCTGAGGACAGGTGTGATGTGCTCTGATTTTCTGCTTCTGGTCAGAATCCTGGCCGCAGCGTTCTGGATGAGCTGCAACTATCTGCTGAAGATAACTGAACTGAAGATGATATTTTTTTGGTAAAGCCCGTGAGGAGGCTGTTACAGTAATCCACCCTGCTTCTGATGAAAGCATGAACAAATTTCAAGTCCTCACTGAAAACAAAGCATCTAATTCCTGCAATGTTTTTGAGATGATAGTATGCTGATTTATTAACTGCTTTGACATGACTACTGAAACTCAGATCTGACTCCAGAGTCACACCAAGATTCTTGACCTTATTTTTTGCTGTTTGACTCTTTGTGCCAAGGTACACATTCACCTTGAGAACATAATCTCTGTTCACAAACGCAATGACTTCAGTTTTCTCTTTGTTTAACTGAAGAAAGTTTTGGCACATCCAATTGTTCATTTCATCAATGCATTGGCAGAGGGTGTCAATAGGGCTGTAGTCATAGGCAGTAAGGCTAAGTAGATCTGAGTGTCATCAGCATAACTGTGGCAGGAAATTAGGTACTTTCTCATTATTTGGCTCAGAGGGAGCATATAAAGGTTGAAAAGGAGAATTGAGCCTTGTGGGACTCCACATGTCATGGGTGTCCACCTTGACCTATGGTCACCTATATTGACATAGTAACCTCTCCCTTCAAGGTAAGATCTGAACCATTTGACCTTCTTGTTGTGAAGAAACAGTGCTAACCACTGAGCCACCGTGTCACCCGTTAAATAAAAAAAAAAAAAAAATATTTCATAGCCAGGGTTATTAATAATTTCGGGCTAGACTGTAAAACAGATTTAAACAAATGTAAGCACATTTAATGAATAATTAACACAATTTCATTCATTCATATATTCATTCATTCATTCATCTTAGTCCCTTTATAAATCTGGGGTCGCCACAGCAGAATGAACCGCCAACTTATCCAGCACATGTTTTTTACGCAGTGGATGCCCAGCTGCAACCCTGGAAACATCCGTACACACTCATTCACACACATACACTACAGACAATTTAGCCTACATAATTGACCTATACCACATGTCTGGACTTGTGGGGGAAACCGGAGCACCCGGAGGAAACCCACGTGAACAGGGAGAACATGCAAACTCCACACAGAAACGCCAAACACAATTTCACTCTTAAGTAAATTTAAAAAACATAAAGAGTCGTTTCTTCAAGTCAAGACATATTTTCTTCTTTTTCCTCATTTTTAACCTCAAGATCACAAGATCATCCTGTCATTATTCCATGCGTTATTTCATCAAACATATTTAAATGTTTATTTGAACATAATTTGCATTGCAAATGTTGTTAACTATGCAAATCCCCTTTATTAAGATATGTCATTTACCTTGAAATGTAATTCCAACTTACTGTAATCACAACTATAAAGCAAAGCAAAATGCAGCTAAACTAAAATGCATACGTTTTCACAGACATCACACATGTATCACACAATATTGATTATGTTTAGGAAAACAAAAGTGTCCATCAAACCAATCACCAAAAATAATGAACACAAATGCATGTTAAAAGTGTGCACCGTTTCTTTTGTTGCAGATGTGAAGAGGACAGGCTTTTGATCTGGGCAAGCTCGACTCCAGGGACGTGCGCAAAACCCCGAGACGTACAATTAAAATCCTTCTCAGATACAAAAGGCGCGCGGAGAGAAAAGCAGAAGAGCAGAGAGATGGAAATCTGAACTCTGCCGCTGTTCTCCTCTAATGATAAGACTGTGGATCCCAGCGTGATTTTAATCAGCAGTCGCCTCACGTCTCAATGACAGAAAGTCCCTCAAACCCGGCGTGTGCGCTCGCAATTTCCACAAAAATTCAATTAAAGAACTCCAGTGTTGTGCCAGTATGAAACACACATGGTCTCAACACCGCTTGCTTTTGTAAAACATGGATTGTATGGCCTCAGGTTAGAATGATGATATGCAATAACCGCCGAGCGCAGAAGAACACATGCAGATTCAATTATTTTAGGCCAGGATCTCTACCTGGACTCTGCAGGGAGACCAGTCGCTCAGTAGCCACGTGTAGCAGGGACTGATGGGACAAGGCTTGGTTTGGGACAGCTGGGAGGCGCAGGGACGTCCCTCCTCATGAGCCGGCTGGAGCACAGTGCGAAAGCGAGTTTTAACACCTGCAATGGAGATGGAGACATCTGTGAATGCACTGGGTGGAAATATGGCAAACAGCTAAAAATACAGCAGGCTTGTGTTAGTGCGTGCTTTAGCAGCTTGGGACAATGCTGTGGATTAATGCATTATTCACAAGTTGTATAGATGAAATATTTAACAACTGTACAAAACCGGAATAGACAGAAATAGACCAAGGTTTTTTAGTATTGTTAAAGGCATAGTTCACCCAAAACGAAAACTCTGTCATCATTTACTCTCCTTTCACTTGTTCAAAACCTGCTCGAGTTTCTTTCTTCAGCTGAACACAAAATAAGATATTTTGAAGAAAGATGGAAATCCAAGACTGCTGACTTCCATAGTATTTGTTTTTTCTAAATGGTGTATGGTCAATACATTTTCATTGACAACCCAGGCTCATTCTGAAAAGGTACTACTATACATTTCTGGAGAGCACCAAATACATCCCAGAGGCCGCTGTTTAAGCTTTTTGAGATCTCAAATTTCTCTCGTGAGTGCCATTCGTGCCAGCTGTTCTCGCATAAATCCACCAGAGGTCGCTGTCTGACTGACTGAGTAATCGACTGACCGAACCTCCTCCTTTCATAAACCCAACCAATAGTGTTTTTAAAAGTAGCGATTGACCTGCCCACCCACTTCCCTACTGTATACCCAACCGACAGTTTTACAAAGCAATCCAAAAAAAAAAAAGCCCTCGCGGCAGCCTGCTTTTTACCATGTTTTCAGATTTTACCACATTCTCACCCTGTTATTTACTGGTTTGTTTTATTTTTCGGCTTCTGTTTTTGTCTTACCCGCTTTCTGGAACCGTTTTTCGCCGGACTTGAACCGTGTCATCATGGTCAACTCCTCTTTGCGTCTCAGGTCTGCAAACATACATGGCTAGCTACTGGACAGTGGGAAAGCTGTCCACATAGAGGTAAGCGGTCAGCTGGTAGCCCAAAAAGAAACAGAAGTCGTCGGCGGCATCATAGCGCCCCGTAACGTTAATTTTAAAGACATACACAGCCATACGTACCTCTGGCTACACAATTCGCAATCTCCAGAAATGTATATAAGGGTACGTTTTCAGAATTTCTCTTAAAGAAACTGTTGTAGAATTTAATGTCATTTGAATAGTTTTTTTTTTTTTTTTTTTTTTTGCAGTTATAGTTTGTCTGTTACTTTTAGCAGTTTCAGGATTGTTGTGTTTTAAATTTTGTCTAATTTTAATATGAACTGGAAGTTGCTGAGACTTTTACTTCAGTTTGTTGATATGTTTCCAACTGAAACTGAATATTATGAAGAGGGCTGGACTTCTTTTTGCATCATTCCCTTGTAGCAAACTAATGGTAAGAGAGGAGTGGTTAATAATATTGTGGCTGAAGCAAAAATGACCACAAAGGATGCAGAAGCAAATGGACAGACTTTGATTAATGAAACTATTTTTTTTTTTCATTGAATTAACTTGCACTGATTAATTGTTTACCCACAATATGCGCTAGCATAATGAACATTTAAAATTTTGATTTCACATGGACTTTAAACAAAATGAAAATGACAATTATTGGTCCCACATTATATTAAGTGACCTTAAAGGTGCTGTATGTAAGTTTTTGACTCTTCTAAAGCATAAAAATACAATAATATGTGTGCAGATATTTAAGAAACATGCCAAGTGAACATACTTGTTTAACTGACAAACAATGCTGAAGTCAGATATTCTGCTTTGAAAATGTTTTTTTCCGTGCCGGAACGCTGTGTTTGTTTAGGTAATTTTCACATGCACATGCCAGTTTAGCCAATTATAATTCAGCACCCCGGGTTGCCTTGTTGGAAAACAGCATATTTCATTCATTCATTCATTCATTCATTCATTCATTCATTCATTCATTCATTCATTCATTCATTCATTCATTCATTCATTCATTCATTCAGAAAGACTCTGAAAGCATGCGTCCATGAGCGAAATGCTACAGTGTAGTGGAAAGTATCAGATGTCAAAATGAAACAGATTCAGTTCCACATGACGTTAATTAGCAAATGACATAAATATTAGGAACGTGAGCAGGTTACATCGCGTGTCCTAACAACACGATATGACGAGATTGTTATGAGTGATGAGCCATTTGGCTGTTTGCACCACAAAACACGGCAGAAATTTAAATACAGCCTTTCAGAAGCACAGGATATGCACTCACTCACAAAACGGTAAGGTTTAGAATCTATTTAATACATGTTAACCCTCTTTAACATTATTAAATGTACATGCTGAATCACTCATATGTGTTTAGTTCTAAAGTTCAATTTCAAACGGTTTATTGTATTTTCCAGATCTGAGGTGAACTTTCTGCTTTCAGTATATGGTAATACACGACATGTAAAATGCATTCAAACTCGCATTGTTAGCATTTAGCACTGAACAAAGCACACGAGGCTTACCTGAGGTGATCTGTCATAGGTTTCTGTTGTTCAGCTGTGAGAAATAGAAGCCGCTTCTAATAAATCAATTCGAGGTGTTGGTTAGAACCAAAACTCCTTTTAATATGGAGAATATTCCCTCAATTGCGTGTCGTTGCTTTTATTTAGAACAAAATCACTCAAACTGGCAACCCGGCGTACCTTTATTATGATTCAGGACTGCAATACCTAGTTCAACCACTGGGTGTCAAACTTACATACTTCACCTTTAACTAACATTTACACTGAAATTAATAATTTGTTACAATGTACTTATTGTGTAAATACATGTTTGACATTGTGATTGTGCTTGATTAAATACATGCCTGTAGTTACATTGTAATTAATTTCTGTAATTACATTTATAATTACATTGTTGACCCATCCCTTACATCTTAACCATTCCTAAATCTACCCATGCCACCAAACCTGTCCCTAACCTCACATTCAAGAGCACCAGAAGTGTTCTTCAATGCATTATGAACACAGCAAGTACATTGCATTAATTTTTTGAATGTATGTACATGTAGTTAAGGCCACTTAATACAAAGTGGGATTGAAATATTTCCTTATACTATACACAAACAAAAACAATACTGTTTTGTGTTAACCCAATGCTGGGTCAAATTGACAAACTCAGCAGTAATTTACCACAAGTAATTAACAAAATACAGCATATTAACACAAGTATTTAACACAACTATAAAAAAATAACAGTATTGGGTTTGTCCATATTTGACACAACAAGGTGTTAAAACAACACAGCGTGTTTAGAGTGTAGCTTTAGAAAAAGTAACATAAAAGACCCCTGTGATGTATGGATGTCTAGTCTAGACTTTGTTTAAATGAAATCAAATGAACTGGATAAATTAAATAAAGACTGAACAAATTAAACTAGTGAGAGAACATCATTTTTCTAGAAGTCCACAGGGCTAAAAGTGTCCCAGGTGAAGAAAAACCAGTAAACACAAATGAGATTTGAGAGTAACAGCAAGATTTTGAGTGATTAATGACTTTAATTTCTTTCTTCTCCTCACACACATCTATCATGTGACTTCAGGTATTCCACACAGTGCACAATGATACGTATGAGGTTTTAAAAACTGAACGGCACTTGGTCACATTCACTGTCGTTATAGAAGAGAGCAGGTTGGACATTCTGCAAAATGTCTACTTTCCTTGATGTGATACTTTCCCAGCATTAACTATCCTTTTCACACAGTAAGGATGCACAGAAGGTCACTGTATGTAGCAGGACCTGCTCAGCAACACATTAGTTCTCATTAACATGGGAACTGATAGCTGTGAACCTCAGACCACTGTAGTCATTCTCTTTTCAGCAAAAATTCTTAGATTTTAAAAGGGAGACAGTGTCTAAGGTGCTGGCAGGGTGCTGGAGTGGATATCTAGCAGGGTTAAAGGTGAAAAAAAAAACATTTCACATTTAGAAGAATACAAATTTGGGCTCATTCAACCAAACAATGCTGAAGCAAATATCAAGGGGCCAAGCACAACTGAAGCAGAATGAGCTGTGGGCTTGACAGAAAGCATCACACAAGTCAGAAAAATGACTACTAGTGTAAGTTATTGGTTTATCAATTTTGAGCAGTAGATGGCACGGTCACAAATTTGGTTTGTTAAAGAATAGATTATATACCCACAAACTTTTAATTTTCAGCCAGGCAGCACAAGTGCTTCCGGTGACCAGTTTTTCCATTACAAAATTGTCACGTTTAAGATCTGATTTCTTTAAAAATCAGTGATCTGCACTGCCTGTTAGATATAAGATATGAAGTGGGTCTCAGATCGGGCAAGAAGCACTGCATTAAATTCCATTTCCCCCCGCCATGTCTTTAAAATATGACAGTTTATTTTACCCCAGTATTTTCAATGGAATTTCTGCGCTAGCCTGTTGCTACTGACGGCGCTAGCAGTTACAATGGTCTTTCATCTCATTTTACACTTGAACAACTAAATGAATGCTGAAGTCTATTTAACTGAATGTATTGTAGTTACATTACAACATCAATGCTGTAAAAGGAACCGTATAAAATTGAAAATAGTCACATTAAGCTTTACCGTACGTTTATCGTCAGATTTAAAACTCTAGCTGTGCATAGAGCCCATTGCAGAGTTACAGCCTCAGATGCAGATGCAGTTTGGTGGTGTGCCATCAAAATTCAATATGAAAAAACAAACAACAACTGTATACACTGATAACAGGTATTTATTGGCACTGTTGGATCCATGAAGAAACATTAACATCCACCAAAACATTTCACGAGTTCGCACTTACAGAAGTTTAAGAATTAAAGCATATTTGGCGTGCTGTCCAGGGAGAGGGCTCTGAGCTCAGGGAAGACGCCCCCAACTCGTGTTATTCCCCGTATCAGGGAACAGAGAGGAGTTGGGGTTCGAGCGAAGTGTCTAGCCCGGCCCCAGAACGCTCCCCCCGGGTAAATAAAGTTTAAGAAGTGAGGTGTTGGGGTGGTGGAGGGATGCTAAAGTCGTGAGATGATGCAGGTAGGACAATTTTGGTATTTATAGGGGTTTGGTCAAATACTAATTGGATAATAGAATGATTGTCAATGACGTAATGAAATTCTAAAACGTCTGCGCGTGCTCCTCCCGAAATTTGTTTATAAAACATCACTTAATTCCATAACATTTTAAAGAGATTTAAAGTGAATAATTCTATAAATTATAGATTTTTTTTGCTATACAAATGGTTCTTTGGAGAACCAAAAAAGATTTACTATAAAACCCCTTTTTTTGTTCTACTTGGAAACTTTGTTTTTATGAGTGTAGCCTATCACTGTTTTTTTAACTTCTGTTTGAGTGTATATGAATGTTTTCCAGTACTGGGTTGCAGCTAGAAGGGCATCCGCTGTGTAAAACATATGCTGGATAAGTTGGCGGTTCATTCCGCTGTGGCGACCCCTGATGAATAAAGGGACTAAGCCGAAAAGGAAATGAATGAATGAATATACGACTGTGGGTGATTTCATGGTTTATTACTTTTGACCAAAGGTGGTGCTGTTAAAAAAGACTGTGGTCAGTGTGAGGTGACACTAATGACACACACAATGTCTAGCGTCAACATGTTTAAGTGTTTTGGTATTGGTTAAGGTATTTTGTCCCTCACTTGTTGATGTTGTGTGTTTGCTTATGTGTTTCACCCAAAATTAATGTTACTCTCCTTCCCCTTGACTGATCATCTTTAAGATTGTTACACAGAAATAGAGCAAAAGATGCATGGCGTTATGCCAGCATTATTTAATACAATAAAAAATGTTGTCTATCAACACACATTCCATATCTTTTTATTGTGAGATGATGTGAAGATGATCTGAACCAAATTTGGTGAAAATTAGACCAACGGAGGAAAAAAAAATAAAAACGGTGGACAGGAATTCATAATTGGCATCAACATTTTCAGAATGATTCAAGGAACTGTTATAATATTTCAAAATTTATTAAGAGCTAATAACAAGTTCTTTAGTCACTTTTGTTTTTGATCATTTTTGACCACATGGTGCTGAGCTGCAGACACATGACAAGTACTGTAGAGCTATGTTAATGCATCAGACAAAATGACAAGAAAATCAGTGGCGGCTGGTCAATAGAGGGCGCTGGGGCGCCGCCCCCTTCAAGTTAGACCCCTTTAATATGTTAATGTTTATTATCACAAATATTAACAAAATAAATTGATTTAAATATAACAATACTAACATTTATTGTAGTCATACTAACATTTATTGAAAAAAAATGTATGAACAATATTTTTTCATATGTGTGCGGGGCGCCGGACTAATGGGTGTCTATGTAGGTACACGAACTTTTGCAGTGCACGTGATATGACGATAAGCTCTAATTGGCCTGTTTTAAATTGTCCTTGGGGCGCAGCGCTCTGCGCCCGAACCCTCCCATTTTTGTTGTTATAATGAATCATATTTGTTTTTATATGATTGGCCTTATGTGATTGGACCATTCTCACCAAAGAGCTTAGAATGCAATTTCTCGAGATGAAGGAAAATTCTGTTGTATCTTTGCAAAGATATCCGTTCACAAGGCGTTTGGATGAAGAAAAAAAATCATGAAGCTTGGACCAGATCGACCTTCCTTGCAAATTCACCAGTAGTCAAGTGATCGCGAGCGCGCGTAACTATATTCGGGGCTTTTCCAGCACTTATGACAAACGGAGTTGGCTGGCAGGTTGTGATGTAAGTCATGCCTTTACTGTTTCCGTGTTTGCTGTTTCAAACAGCATGACGCAAGAGAGGCTGAATGCATTGGCCATGCTGTCAATAGAGAAGAGACTGTTGACTGAGATGACTGACTTGAACCAAAAGGTTATTGGGAAATTTTCAAGCCAGAAAAAAAGAAGAGCAACATTTATTTTCAAGTAGTGCTACTGGCCAGTGATTAGGCAACATTTGTGTGTGTGTGTGTGTGTGTGTGTGTGTGTGTGTGTGTGTGTGTGTGTGTGTGTGTGTGTGTGTGTGTGTGTGTGTGAGTGTGTGTGTGTGTGTGTGTGCGTGTTTACTGATTATCTGAATTACTTCATTACTGATAATAAACCCAAATTGAACTAAAATGAACTGATTTGTGATGCATTTATTGTATGCTTTAGTCATATTTTAGTTTTTTGATACATCACCTGAAAAATGGCTTTTACACTCTTACTTTACCAACAGTTAGATTTTTTGTATATAAGTTTACACCAGCTAAAATAAGTATTGAACACCTCACCATTTTTCTCCGAAAATATATTTCTAAAGGTGCTGTTGACTTCACCAGATGTTGATAACCAAAGTAATCCATACATGAAAGTAAAACAAACTAATTAGTTTGCCTTAGTTACTAGATGATGAAGATGAAACCAGGATGGATATTACAGCAAGACAATGACTCCAAACACAATGAAGGAAACTCACAGCTGCTTTCAGAAAAGAAAATAAAGCTGAAAGAATGGCCCAGCCAATCACCTGACTTGAATCCAATAAGACCTAAAGATCAGAGTTCATAGAAGAGATTCACAGAACTGACGATTTTTAGACTCTGTTGACCCATCAATATCTGAAGACTCAGGATGTTGAAGTACAAGAAACAAAGCATACCTGAAACCTGACTCAAATACAAGACGCAACTTAAAGCTGTCGTTACAAAAATAAAGTGTTTTATAGAACATGATAAATACATTTCTGTAGTTCAGCATCTTTTTCTTGTTATTTCATTTCATTTTTGTTTTGCTTTGATTTATTTATATGTTTGGATTGTTTGGGTTTTTACCCAAATCTGAATACTATTAACAGATCCTTTAGAAATATATTTACCAGTAAAAATCATGATGTGTTCAATGCTTATTTTACCTGCTGTATGCTTGGTGTGCTTCTATAAATCCAATGAGAACAATCTTGTGATTTGGTCAAATTCTTCATAAGAATAAAATAAACATAAAATCAATTTTCATATCTCCTGACCACTAGGTGGCATTGTATTGAAGCTATGTAACAACCAAGTTTGTTGTGAATGGTGTCTGATGGAGAGTATATCGGTGTGAATGGAATCTCATAGAGATATCGCCTCACATCTGATTTGATGAGCTATTTGTTGAATTTGTTCACTTTTCCTTTCGAGAACGGTTTGATTCATTAGTAAACTAAAGATGATGATGATGATGATGTGAATGATCCAATAACAAACCTGAACTGTGAACTGAGAAAACATCTGTTCATCTGAACTAAACTGCACTCCATTGAATTTGACTGCAAAGAGACTTCCAGTCGAGCATTAAACATTTAACAAGCAGAAAAAAGCAGAAATTACATTCACAGCACAACATAACTGCTCATCAAATTCATGTTTTGTGCTGCCTTCAAGAGTGCTTCTACAGCTGGCCGCTTCAAGCACGTCATTCATTAAAACAGAAGCACTCTGGCCAGATGAGGAAGCCCTTAACATGGCGTGATTTGACAGTGGAAATATCACTACTTGATCCTGGAGTGAGAAGGATGAGAGTTGAGGAGGAATAGAGAGCAATGAGGGTTAGTATGAAGACAGAAAAAAAGTGAAAAGCACAGTTGTCTAGGTCTCTGGAGCTCCACTGCCAGACGCATTAAAATTGTGTATGTACGCATACAACACATAATGAATCCCCAGCTCGCATTCTCCAGCGAGGTGCACAAGAAACAACACTGCTCTGACACAGGAAGAAAATTATTTTTTCCAGCCCGCAAGGCTTACATTTATTTCTATTCCTACGTAACCAAAACCATGCTGAGAAATTTCTTGTTTGCATCGCCTGAAGAACTCCTTGTGAATTTAAAGGGTCATGCAACATTTAACTATGTGTTTGTTTTGCACATAATAAAAGACAAAGTTAGCTTCCATTAGTTTAATTGTGGGGGGAAATAATTTTAAGCCAATTGTCTTCAGGGATTAAAATCTACACTGTGTTGATGTCACAATAATTTGTGAGACTGTGTGTCCCTACACATAAAAACAAAATTAGTACATTTGTAGAAAGCAAATAATTTCTACTTAAAGGCATTGTTCACCCAAAAATGAAAATGTATTCACCATTTATGCACCCTAAAGTGGTTCTAAACCTTATGAGTTTTATAATTCTGTTGAACACAAAAGAAAATTCTATGGTACGAAAAACAATGAAAATTATTAGTTAGGCAATTTTTCTTGAACAGAAGAAAAAAAGTCAAACAGGTTTGAATCAAATTATGACAGAATATATATATTTACATACAGTTGAAGTCATAATTATTAGCCCGCCTTTTAATTATTTATTAATTTTTTCAAATATTTCCCAAATGATGTTTAACAGAGCAAGCAAATTTTCAGTTTGTCTGATAATATTGTTTCTTCTGGAGAAAGTCTTATTTGTTTTATTTCGGCTAGAATAAAAGCAGTTTTTAATTTTTTAAAAACCATTTTAAGGTCAAAATTATTAGCCCCTTTAAGCTATATATTTTTTTGATTGTCTACAGAACAAACCATCCTTATACTATAACTTGCCTAATTACCCTAACCTGCCTAGTTAACCTAATTAACCTAGTTAAGCCTTTAAATGTCACTTTAAGCTGTATAGAAGTGTCTTGAAAAATATCTAGTAAAATATTATTTACTGTCATCATGACAAAGATAAAACAAATCAGTGATTAGAAATGAGTTATTAAAACTATTATGTTTAGAAATGTGTTGAAGATATCTTCTCTCCGTTAAAGAGAAATTGGAGAAAAAAAATAAACAGGGGGGCTAATAATTAAGAGGGGCTAATAATTCTGACTTCAACTATATATATATATATATATATATATATATATATATATATATATATATATATATATATATATATATATATATATATATATTTATTTATTTATTTTTTTTTTTTTTTTTTTTTTTTCCAAATATGGACAAACCCAATGCCGTTATTTTTTTATAGTTGTGTTAAAAACCTGTTAATATGTTGTATTTTGTTAATTACTTGTGTTACATTACTGTTGAGTTTGTCCATTTTACCCTTCATTGGGTTAACACAAAACATCATTGAAATATTTTGGTCCCACTTTATATTAAGTGGCCTTAATTACATGTACTTACATTCAATAAATAAATACAATGTACTTTCTGTGTTTATAATATATTTTGACTGTACCTGTACAATGTGTTCATAGAGAATCATACTGTTTTTAAGATTAGCTTTGACCAGAAATTTGGCCACTTTACGTTATCTCTTCACTTAGGGCAGAGCAGGGACAAAAGCATTCATTATTTATTTATTTATTTTTACTGACTCACGAGTGTGGTCTATCAGAACCAGGTGAAATTTTGAACATTTTAATTTTACTGTAAACACAAGTTGCACATTGTTACTTTCAACCCTGTCAAGGTAACGAACTAAACAAACAGGTGGATCAAAAGTAACACAACAGCATTGAGCTTATTCGTTGTGTACGAGTGAGTGTAAGCATTTGAGTCTCTTTGGCTCGAGACTTCCGGTCTCATTCACTTCCATTTATTTTTTTGGCGTTAAAAAACAGCTTGTTACGCTGCTTGATATTGCAAACTGATATATTCCTATTATATTATTTTGTTTGTCTGTATAGTCTTCACTCAAATACACACACACACACACACACACACACACACACACACACACACACACACACACACACACACACACACACACACACACACACACACACCACACACACACACACACACACACACACACACACACACACATATATATATATTTTTTTTTGCTCGTTCAAACCAATTAATTAAAAGGAGCTGAAACAACACAATTCCTGAGATTTCATTGGGACAACTTAATTTTTTTGATGTTCAATCCACATAAATTTGTTAAAAGTGTTATGTTAACTTAATCAATTTTTGTTGGGACAACATGACTGAATTGTGTGGAGCCCTGCATTTTCACAGTAATGGACACACTTGTTGGTAGAGCAAGTAGTGTGAGCATTTTCTGTCATTTATTTATTCTAGTCATTTCTCCCATAGGTAACTGAATTGGAAGTTCTAAAACAATTGCAAAAACGACTGTTAATAATCAAGGTTTTTTTTGGGTTTACTGCAAGTTAATCTTGTTTATATTAACTATAATTGACTATGCAAACATACTTCATTCTTTATCTTTAGAAATAAATTTGTAAAATTACATTTTCTGCTTCATCAAATCTTTTAAAAATAACTTGACAGAGCACACTTGAATTCCTTAGATATTATCAATTACTTAGCTTGGAAAGCAAACATTGTCAGTGTTCTAAAATTGCTTTGTTTCTTTCATCCGGTATTTCCTTCATCCCTGCTCTCCTCTAAATATTCATAAAAGTATGCAATGATTTCCTATAACAAACGCTTTAGTTGTGTACATTAAGTGAAAACATAAGTGAGTGTTTGTTTTTTTGGATAAGTGAGTGTTTGTTTTTTGGCTTGCAAGAGTTCCTGCATGACAGGAAAATAAGTATTGAACACATCCAATTTTTCTCAGACATTTTTAAAAGTGCCGTTGACTTGAAATTTCCCCCGGATGTTGGTAACAACCAAAGAATCTATATGCAAAGAAAAAGAAATCTAATTAGTTTACAAGTAAGTTATTCATTCATTCATTTTCTTTTCGGCTTAGTCCCTTTATTAATCTGGGGTCGCCACAGTGGAATGAACTGCCAACTTATCCAGCACATATTTTATGCAGCGGATGCCCTTCCAGCTACAACCCAGCACTGGGAAACATCCATACACACTCATTCACACACATACACTATGGACAATTTAGCTTACCCAATTCACCTGTGCCACATGTCTTTGGACTTGTGGGGGAAACCCACGCGATCATGGGGAGAACATGCAAACTCCACACAGAAAACGCCAACTGACCCACCAGGGGCTCGAACCAGCAACCTTCCTGCAGGGAGGCGATTGTGCTACCCACTGCACCACTGTGCTGCCCACAAAGTAAGTTATGTGTAATAAAATGAATTGACACAGGGAAAAAGTATTGAACACATGAAGAAAGGAAGGTGTAGAAAGGCAGTGAAAGCCCAGACAGCAGCTGAAATCTCTCAGTAGTTATTCAGCAACCCTCTGCCCTTCCTCATTGTAAATTAATATAAGCTGCTTCGGTCTAACATCTACATTAGTAGGATGATGAAGATGAAACCAGGGTGGACATTTCAGCAAGACAATGATCCAAAACAGAGCCAAGAAAACAGAGAAAGAGAATCAAGTTGGAGAATGGCCCAGCCAATCACCTGACTTAAATCTAACAGAAAATACAAAATGTAGATCAGATTTGATAGATGAGACTAACAGAATCATCACGATTCTTACACTCTGTTGACATCTGTGAAAAATTCACACCTGAGCAATTCATGTGACTTCATTCTCCACACGAGAGTCGTCTTTAAGCTGCCATCAGCAAAAATAGCCTTTTATATAAAGTATTAAATATGTTTCAGTAGTTCATGTAGTTCAGTAGTTTCATGCTGCTTAAAAAGTTCACTGCCTGGCCAAGACTGGAAGCTTATGGCTGAATGAAAATGAATTATGATTGTGTTGCATGTGTCTTATCAGGAGAAAAACAAATAGAACTTTTAAGGTGCTGGGTCGTTTGAACCATTGGCACCCAGGCTGCTAGTAAGACTAGTAATTAGTCTATTTTATATTGCATGAAGCAATAGCATCATTCTATCAGGCAAGCAGGGCAACAAGCTCTGAATTAACAATTACAAATTTGAAAACACTAATGGATAAAATAAATATGTCCCTGTGACTGAGAAATCATTTGGCGTGCTCAGGAAAGCAAGGGTTTCATAACCCACAGTCATTAACCTGTAAGCTGATCCTTAAATATGATTCATGACATAACATCCATAATTAAAGAGGGATTTCGACATGGCATGTTAATGAATGCAAAGTAAATGCGCACCACCTGATAGTGTGAGCCTAGAGCAAACGGTGTGTTTATCTCTATGGAACGCGAGTGCACAGGTTTGTGGGTTAGGTTGCATGCAAATGAAAATGTGTCAGCTGCACAAGAACATTAAATATTATTCTGAACTGTAATTTGCATGTTTGTTTCTGTCTGATCCTTCTAAATACTGTTGATTGCTCTTGAAAGCCAAAATCATTGCTGTTTGGCTGTTTGTGGGTTTACTGTAATTCAATTACTTTTCCACTGTAAAGTAAAGTAAGGAATTACTGTCTATTTTTAGGTAATTTAATTACAGTAGTTTATACCTGCCTTATAACTAGGCCCACACGGAATCTGCCCGTGCAGAATTCTGCAGATTTTCTGCAGATTTTCCGCAGATTTCCACAGATTTTTAGCCCATCATTAATTCTGTTTATTTACTTAAAGTTAACTATTTACAGTTAATCTAATTGGATTTGCATTTTAAACATTAAATACAAATTAAAAAGATATTATTTTTTATTTAACATATTAAGGTTTTAGTTATACTCCCAAAATAATTCCGCAGAAATCCGCAGAACTAGCAAAAAACGTCCGCAGATTCCGTCTGGCCCTGCTTATAACGTAAATATTTCAACAGTTTTAAACAATTCAGAGATGCAGAACATCGCTCCGGTTACTAAAGTAACCCTTGTTCTCCGAGGGGGGAACGGAAATGCTATGTGGAAAAACTTCCACTATGGGGATTCATCTGAAAGAGTATGTAAACGGGCCAATGAAATGCCAATGAGTTGGCAGCTTCAGCTTGTGCAGCTGATGCTCATTGCAATCAATTTGGCTATAAGAGCACAGTGCGAGCAAAGCCAAAGCATCATTTTTTTAGCGGAAGAGACTTTCACCTCAACAGCTAAGGGGCAATCATTATGGCGAAGAAACATAGCATTTCCGTTCCCCCCCTCGGGGAACGAGGGTTACCTTAGTAACCGGAGCGTTCCCCTTCGGGAGGGGAACTTCAATGATGTGTGGAAACTTCCACTATGGGGAAATGTATGGAAAACGCCATAATGATTGAACCTTACCTTCGCGACCGATGAGAGGTTTGCCAGGCAAGAGAGAGTGTGAGCGCACCTGCATCACCAAAGGCGCGGTCTTCCAACGGCGTTCCAAAAGAAGATTTACGGATTTAGATATATTTTTTGGGAGTCGCAAATGCGTCTAGATAATTTCTAGGAATTTAATACGACAGTACGTTGTGAAGCGTGCAGTCCCGATAGGGAGGACGCTGCGGAGGCCACCTGCTACCCAAGTGGGGAGACTGGTGGCAAGAGAGCATATGGACTAGCCCTGTGAAGGGGGAGTACGCATATGAATATAAGATGGTTAGCGGTGAGGGAAGACACGGGTCCGCCTGTGAGGGGGGACTGCACCGTGGCAGTATAAGCATTTGGGATCGCCTAGTAGGGATTACACATAGTGGGCACCTATTCCCAGAACGTGGGTCGACCAGCGGGCATACCAACAACGTAACAGGCCAGCGCCTGACTACTCCGCTGAGTCAGATGCTGGGGGCCTCGGAGGAATATCTGCAGGGATTCGCCAAGTGGGAAACTTACTGACAGAGTGAATAAACACACGTATTTCTGTGTTAGAGAGAATGGCACAGCAAGCGTTTTACAACACCTAACCGAATTTCTCATTCACCGCGCGAGGAAATCGGCTCCCCTCAAGATTAATAAATCTCGCAATAGGTGTCACCCAGCCCGTAGCTCTACAATGTCTGTTAGAGAGGCGCCGTGTGCTAACGCCCAAAAGGATGAAAGATTAATTTTAAAGATTAATATTCATGTCTCGCGCCTCTGGGAACTGGATGATGAGACGATGCTTCCCAGAGTGCCGCCATCAGCGCATCCTCAGAGCGGGGATGATCGTAACGCCAACCCCTCAGGAGAATAGCATCACTCTGATCTGGCATGTTCGGAGTTTCCTTCTCGGGGAAAAAAGGAATAGAGAACAGACACAGCGAATAGACTCCACTTCAGGGCGTGGGTACCTGAGTGACGATGTTAACCCCCTAATCGGTAGGTCACCTAAGTCCTCCGCGCTCCATCTATGAACCATACGTGAGGCATAGATCTAGGCGCGGGTGCCAAACGGTGCCTGTCCCCTGCTTCCAGGGGATGTGACAAGGAGGGGCCATCACGAGGAGAGAGTTGAAAGCAGGTCCGATTGGGCCAGAGAGGCACAATACGAGAGCTGTTCCTCGACTTCCCTGACTTTACACAGTATCTGTGCGAGTAGACTCACTGGAGAAATGCGTATTACGCACGCCCCGGGGCCAGCTGTGTAGCCAGTGGACTTTGCAGGGTTCGCCAAGTGGGGAACTCAAGCGAGAGCGCAAGAATCGAGTTAGAGAGAGAGAAAGGCGCAGGCCATAACAGCTGGCCAGTCGGGGATGGAGTCTCCATTTTCCCAGGCGAAACTGCCGTAAGAGCGCATGGGCTGCAGGGTTGAGCTTGTTGGGGAAAAATGGAATGCAGCGATTGCGCCGCTTGTGACTCCGGGGGAGCAGACGGCGAGCGGGCTGAGACATGCTGCGAGAGCGAATACCCCCTATACGGTTGATATATGCCAGCGCCACCGTGCTGTCCGTCCTAGCCAGTGTGTGGTCGCTCCAGCACCGGTAAAAAATGGCAGAGAGTGATGAACACTGCCAACAGCTCTAGGCGATTGATATGCCAATGCAACTGGGTTCTTTTCCACAGGTCAGCAGCTGCATGCCCGCAACACACGGCCATCCAGCCAGTGCTGGAAGCATCTGTCAAAACGACAATATGTCTGGACGCATGTCCTAAAGGCACTTAGGCCTGTAGGAACGAGGGATCATTGCAGTGGCTGAGGGCGCGGCAACACAGCGCAGTGACAGTCACTCGGTGTGTGCCTGCGTGCTATATGCGCGTCTGGGGACTCAATCGTGAAGCCAGTGCTGAAGTGGTCTCATATGGAGTAATTCGAGCGGTGTACAGCGGCTGCAGATGCCATATGCCCAAGGAGCCTCAGAAAGATTTCAGTGGGACCACTATTTTGCTGTCGAACTCTCTCAGACAGTTCAGCATTAGCTGAGCGCGCTCTCCGGAGAGGCGCGCTGTCATGGTGACTGAGTCCAGCTCCAACCTGAGAAAAGAGATCCTCTGCACAGGGGCGCGCGCTGTCATGGTGACCGAGTCCAGCTCCAACCCAAGAAAAGAGATCCTCTGCACGGGGGGGCGAGTTTGCTCTTTTCTCGGTTGACTTGAAACCCCAATAGGTGGAGGTGCTGGAGCACCTTGTCCCTGTGCATAATCAATTGCTCCCGCGAATGGGTTAAAAATCAGCTAGTCGCCAAGATAATGGAGTAAGCGGATGGTCGCTAGCCGAAGGGGCGCTAGGGCACCTTCCGTGAGCTTGGTGAAGACCCGCAGAGACAGAGAGAGCCCGAAGGGGAGGACTTGTACTGCCAGGCTTGCCTTGACGCAGACCGAAAAAAACTGACAGTGGCGTGGAGTATGGAGACATGAAGTACGCGTCCTTCAGGTCTATTGCTGCAGACCAATCCCGAGGACGAACGCACCGGAGGATGCGCTTCTGCATAAGTATTTTGAATGGCAGCTTGTGCAGACAGCGGTTCAAAACGCACAGATCTAGGATTGGCCATAGCCCACCGCTCTTTTGGGTACAATGAAGTTCAGGCTCTAAACCCACTCTCCATCTCGGCTGGAGGGATCGGTTAGACTGCATCCTTCAGCAGGACAGCAATCTTCTCTCGCAAGACAGGGGCGGGCACAGGGCTGACCCTGGTGACATACACCACTGTAAACTTGGGAGGCCATTTCACGAATTGAATCGCATAGCTGAGTCTGATCGTGCGTATGAGCCACCGTGTTAACCAGGCAGGCAGAGCTCTCGCTAATGGCTGCACTTTGTCAACTCCACGCATATTTTTTGCCAGGTTTAGCCTGAGGTGGCGCTCCTGGACCACTAATGTGGCCATCGTCCTTCCCAGGGCACGCGCAGCGGACTTGAGGTCTGTGGAGCTCAGTCGGCTGTGGTGCGGGGCTTGTAACAACCCTGGGTCGGAACCACCCTTGTGCAGCTGGGCCAGCGCGCGCGGATGGACCCTAGCTTGCGGGGTGGAAGCAGCCTGCCCGTGGCTGTGTGAGCTCTGGCTCGAAGAGAGGCAGAAGACCGACATGCCTTGGACGGGAGATAAGACTGACACCAGCAGAAGGAGGCACCATGCGGGCTTGTGATGGCACTCTCAATCTGAGGAATCGACTCGTACTCCCTGGCTGCTCCACCATCAGGGGTGGTGAGGCGGAGGCACATGCAGATCTGGCAGAAAAAGGTGCCCTCCAAGAATGTGTGAGCCCACTGTGCACTTCCGGGAAGAAAAGGATGGGAGGCTAGAAGTTCTTGCCTTTTTAGTCCTCCACATACACCCATCTAGTCGGTCCGGCTGCGGGGCTGGGGGATAAACCATCTCCAGGCCCGCGGCCAAAGCAGCCCGGGAAAGCACGGTTATCATGTCTGTTTCTAGATCCACCGCCGCGCTAGCTCCCGAGGGGAGGGAGCGGAGGGGATCCTTCATCAGACCATGACAGCCCAAGTTAACTTAACACTTTTATCACATTTATGTGGATTGAACATAAAAAAAAAATAAAGTTGTCCCAATGAAAACTCAAAAAATTGTGTTGGAACATTAGTGTTGAATTGTGTGTTATTTTAACAAAGTAGTTTGAACAAGCAAAAAAAAATATTTTATTTGAGCGAATTAAATAAGATTATAAATGTGTAACATAACAAATTAAGGTGAGAAAGGTGAGAAATTTCTCATTACTATTACATGTTTATATTTACTCAAAGATTATTATAATCAAAGATAATTATATATATCAAAGATAATTCTTGAGATTTTTTTTGGACACCAATATTGTTTTATGTTCAGTCCACTTAATTGAGTCAAGTTAAATTAATCTTAGTCTTAAATTAAGTTAACTTAAACTTAATGGGCCCTATTTTAACGATCTAGGTGCAAAGTCCAAAGCACAGGGCGCAAAAGCATTAAGAGCGTGTTAGAATCCACTTTTGCTATTTTAAGGACGGAAAATTCCGCTTTGCGCCACGGCGCATGGTCTAACAGGCTTGAGCTTATTCTCTTAATGAGTTATAGGTGTGTTTTGAGAACAAACCAATCAGAGTCTCATCTCCCATTCCCTTAAAGAGTCAGCTGCGTCGCGCCATAGCGCATTTGCTATTTACATGGCGGACTTTGTAAGTGGAATAACTGAGCGCTTCACTTGCGAGAAAACAGTTAAACAGACCATCTGCAGCACGAGAATGAGCCTCCTCATTCTTTACTTTCACTTTCACTCTCTTCTGTGGATAAGGAAACGTGTTGTAAGCACAGACATCGATTAGCCTACATAATTAATTTTGTTTGTTAAGCGCAAAGATTTGTTTCAAAACTATTTCTAAATTCAGTTCTAATTTCCAGCAAACGAATAGTTATATCCAAATACACATGCTATGCCCCATATAGTCTAAAACCTGACAGGTGGACAAATCTAAGCTTGTTTTTAATAAAACAAATATATATACGCATATAATAAATAATACTACTACTAACAATAACTTTATACAAAAGCAAATTGTCATGAATAAACTGAAAAAGCCCCCCGAGATGAAGAAGGCATGAAAGCAGTGGTTTTTATATTTATGTAGAAAGTTTATAAAGAGAATATTTTATTCCTTTAATTTTTTTTTCATTTGTAAAGATATTTGCGTATTGCTCTACATCCTATGTATTAAGCAATGTTTAAGCGAGGCACACATCTAACGCAATCTGCGCTGGACTTTTCTCTTATCTGGTCTATTAAACAGTCTATTTTAGTTCCTCAAAATAGCAACGCGCCAGCAATGTGCCTTAACAAACCTCCTTTTTTAGAACAGAACGCCTATGGGCGCACATATGAGCGCAAATGGATTTGCTATTTAAACAGCGTGGTGAAAAATGTCAAAACAACACCTGCATCCAGCTGAAACTAGCAAACAACATTTGCGTCGCCCCTTGCGCCGCATTGCGCCGGGTGTATGATAGGGCCCAATGTGTTGGGACAACATGAATGAATTGGGTGAAACCCTGCATTTCTTTACATCTTTCAACGTAAATTCAATGTAAAAATGCACTGTCACATAAAAGCCAGATTAAACATGCCTGATATAACCCACCTCAGTCCTTATTATCAAAGTATAAAGTTGTAATTGCTGTGTAAATGCATTTATGCAATTTTGGAGCAGCATTAAACTGTGTGAAGACACCTAAATGCCACTAGAAAAGCTTTGCCATATTTGAGAGTGTAAATTTGGTTTAACACAAATTACAGAGAGCTGTAAGCAAATATTTCGAAGCAAATAGTGTTATAGGTGTCTTTAAAATTAAGCTTCAAAAATAAAAATACCCTCGGCTGGTTTCAAACCTTCATAAGAATTTTTCCTTATGTTGAACACAAAACAGGCAGCACGGTGGCGCAGTGTGTAGCACAATCGCCTCACAACAAGAAGGTCGCTGGTTTGAGCCCCGGTTGGGTCAGTTGGCATTTCTGTATAGAGTTTGCATGTTCTCCCCGTGTTTCCTCCGGGGGCTCTGGTTTCCCCCACAAGTCCAAAAACATGTGGTGTAGGTGAATTGGGTAAGCTAAATCATTTGTATTGAATGAGAATGTATGGATCTATCTGTTATCGTTCAAACTATTTATAAAGCACTTTACAACTATCAAACAGCAGACCAAAGTGCTACAATAAAAGAACTTTATAAAGAACAACATTTAACTGAAAAATACATACTTAAAAACAAAAATCACGTGACAAAGCCCAAGAAAAAAAGATAAAGGTTTTGAGATGGGATGTGAACAAAGACAAAGTCGCCTAATGTAGACAGGCGAGGCATTCCATTATGTGTTTGGCACCCTAAGAAACAGTTGATCAAACAGAGCTGATCTAACAGAACTAGAAAGTATGTAGAGGTGTAACAGTTCTGTAACATGAATAATATTAAAATTTTAAGATTTATAAAAAATGTAATTTTCAAATGACGGTGCTCTGAGTTTGCTAAGGCTGCTTAAAAATATAAAGATGCTGTATTAAGATTCAATATGAAGATTAAATTGTGCATAAAATGCCTAAAACTAAGCGTAAAACTAAATTATGCATGCTCAGCTCCAATATTAAAGTATATAGTTGTAATGTAATGTGTATTTATTAAGTGCATTTTATTGTGTATGGTCATACACTAAAAGTGCTTCACAATCATGAGGGGGTGGGGGGTAGGGGGTCTCCCCACCACTACCAGTGTGTAGCATCCACTTGGATGATGCGACAGCAGCCACAGGACAACAGCACCAGTGCACTTACTACACACCAGATATAGGGGGAGTGAAGAGACAGTGATAGAGCCAATTCTGTGGATGGGGATGATTAGGAGGGCATGACCTGTAAGGGCTGATGGAGGAAATTTGGCCAGAACACCGAGATTACACCCCTACTCTTTACGAGAAGTGCAATAGGATTTTTAATGACCACAGAGAGTCAGGACCTCGGTTTAACGTCTCATCCGAAAGACGGTGCTCACTGACAGTATGGTGTCCCCTCCACTTTACTGGGGCATTAGAACTCACACAGACCTCAGGTTGAGCGCCCCCTGCTGGCCTCACTAACACCACTTCCAACAACAACCTAGTTTTACCATGTGGTCACCCATCCAGGTACTGACCAGGCTCAGCCCTGCTTAGCTCCAGTGAGTAACCGGTCTTGGGCTGCAGGGTGATATGGCTGTATCATACGCAGTGTGATATAGTTGTAATTCCTGTGTAAATGTACCCATTCTCCAAAGTCTGTGTAAAGATGAAGTGCCATATAATGCTAGACTAAACTATGCCTGATCTTAAAACTGTAATAAATTGTAAACTGTAAAGTGTGTAAATACATTTATACCAACACTGAGAAAAACCTTCACAGGAAACAATGTAGCAATTCATTAAAAAAAAGCAGACTGTCCATATTTGTAAATTAAGAAAATAAAAAAATGCTCTTCTACTGTAAGTCTTTGTGATAATCCTCATCATACATGTATGGAGTGACTCACCTTTACTTCCACAGGTGTGTGAACACTCCGTCCAGGACGTCCAGTCAGACAGGATGCAGTTAAAGGGACAGTCCACCACACATTTCATGGCCAGTCTCCACAGCTGAAGCAGGCCCAACTAAAACAGCGGGACAGCCATTAACCCCACGTCCCCTTCACCGCACACAATCACAGTCTGATGAACCAGCCGTGAGCCAATGAGGCGCTATTACTGTAAAAGGCTCCAATGAAAGAATCATTTTCTGGATATGGAGCAATACTGTAGGGAGTTAATGGACAGTCATGGCTGATTTGCAGTGCATGCAGTTGAAGGACATAATACAATCCCACAGTGCTTAATTCTCCCTCAGAGAACACTTGTACTGAGAGGGGCGGTAGGAAATGAAGGTTACCTCCTCGCACACGCTCAAATCCACCACTTTGCCATCGCTGCGGATGCAATCTAAGAGTCGTGTCCTCGTGCCCTGGCCGCAGATGGCATGTTCGCTCAGCTGACAGGTGCTCCAGCCTGACCCGTAACCAAAGGGTACAAAGAAAAAGCACACACACATACAGGAAACGTCAGGCCAAAGTGCTACTCAAATATCAAACTGCTGTGTCCTTGTTCACAGGTTTTCTGCTGTTTTCACGAGTAAGTAACAGTTTGAACACTATCCATCATATCTTAAACAGTACTGGTCAGATTTGTTCAGGTTTTTCAAATAATGTTCACTAAACATTTCAGGTTTTTCAAAGTCACTAAATGTGTTATTATTTTATTTTATTTATAACTTGAAAAAATGTATTTATTCCTGTGATTCAATGCTGAGTTTACAGCAGAGATGCCCAAAGTAGCGCTCGCGGGCCTAAGTTGGCCCACGATAACCTTTGATTTGGCCCACCATCCCATCTGAAAAGAGAGGGAGAATGATGGAGATGTGGTCGGGGCGAATGTCTTTGACAGAGATTGTTATTTCGATTTGAATGTAACCGTTCTTTGTTTTATTGCTGAGCTACAAAAAAGTCAACTAAAATTAAATGTTTCAATTAAATGTTGTAAATAAATCAGTCTTTTAAAATGAAAAAAATGTCACGGTAACACTTTATAATAACTACACACTCTGAATCATTTACTAAGCATTAGCATCTAGTGAATTCATTATTTGTTAAGCATTAACTCTACATTAATAAGCGTTAGTAAGCAGTTTATAACTGCAGCTACAAATGCTGTATTCTTGACTTACAACCACATTTATAATGTGCTTTATTATTGTACTTTCATACTTTACTAATGATTTATTTTTCATTACTAAATTAAGTATTGCATTATTAACAAACCAGTTGTATTTATGAGTAGTTGGAGGTTTTTAAGATCATTCAGAATGAGTTAGTAAATGATTAATAAATTATTGAAATCAACGTTTATATATCTTATTATTCAGGCATATAGTAATGGTTACTATATATGTTAATAAATGATTCATTAACTCAACTTCATCCAGTTTTGTGACCTAATCTAAAGTGAGGACTATTTATGCTTTATAAATCCCTTATAAATGACAATTAAAGGCTCAGTATCAAATGAACAATAATCTTTACAATCTTATCTAAAAAGTAAAGTTAAAGTTAAGTTGCAAAGATTTATTTTTCATTTGATACAGTTTGATTTGTGTATCTTTAAACAAATAGGAATGAATAATGTTGTTTATGTTCTTTTTTCCTGTTTAGAATTTAGCTGAGCCTTTAATTGTCATTTATAAAGGATTTATAAAGCATAAATAGTCCTCACTTTAGATTAGGTCACAAAACTGGATGAAGTTGAGTTAATAAAGCATTTATTAACATATAAATTAACTATTACTATATGGCTGAATAATAAGAATTAAAAATGTAAATTTTAATAGTTTATTAATCATTTACTAACTCATTCTGACTGATCTTAAAAAACAACTAACTATGCTTAAATAAATGGTTTGTTAATAATGCAATACTTAATTTAGTAATGAAAAATAAATCATTAGTAAAGTATGAAAGTACAGCTATTAAGCACATTATAAATGTGGTTGTAAGTCAAGAATACAGCATTTGTAGCTGCAGTTATAAACTGCTTACTAACGCTTATTAATGTAGAGTTAATGCTTAACAGATAATGAATTCACTATTTGCTAATGCTTAATAAATGGTTCATAGTGTGTAGTTATTATAAAGTGTTACCAATGTCACTTGACAAAAGCGATGCACAAGACATTGGAGAGCAAATCAAGGCAAAGATAGGCGCAGGTCGACTAATGTTTTCAGCCGAACTCCATTGTGGTATAAATGAGATTATGTTTTTACTGTAATAATACGCTTATTATAAAATGTTAAAAAATTCTACTGCATTACACTGTAAAAAATAAATGTTATTTTACAGGTAATTGCCTGTATTTTTTGACAGAATTTTTCATTTTTTATTATACAGTGAAATACCTGTTGTTTTGCAGATATGGTCAGTAATAAAAATATTCTAACATTAATTTCACAGTTATTGCTTGTATTTTGGTATTATGTTATTTTTCTGTTTTTTTTTTAAAGGAAATGTTTTGTGTTTTCAGAGAGTAACACGTAATTTTACATTAATATTTACAGATTATTTCTGTAAAAATAGGGAAACAAATTCAGTCAAATTGTTTTTAGTGAAGATAGTAATCATATGAAGATTAACGTGAGGTTAATAATGTCAAATAATAGCCTATTGTTTATAGGCTGCACATAATGCATGCACTGTAAACTATAAAATGTTTTATTTACTACTCTAACAATGCTGCTATGCTAATTGTTACGATCACCAGTGATCAAGCTGCTGTGGATCGCTGGGAAACTACACACACACTACTTTAACGAACTACAACTCCCAGCATGCACCTCGCACAACCGGGTTCCTAATTCTGACTGATTACACACACAGTCAGAAGATCGTTATGGACTGATTTGAAGGACTATAAACTTAGCACACACAGACACATCATTGCTGAGTCTTAAACTTTTTAGTGAGCATTACAACACGTTTGACCAAAGTGTGCCACAAGCCTGCTTTTGAGTGAAGGTCTCTGCCGTTAGATCGCCCCCTGGGGACTGGCTGCAGTACAAGTCATAAAGCCCGCCTCCTCCGTGTTAATGAAGGAGACATGAGATCAAATAAAAAAATTAATTAGACTTGCAATAAAATGTTCCGGAAGATGGTTCTGGTCAGTTAAGGCACTGGTTATCGTGCTGATAAAGGTGCAGATCTTCATTTTTGTAAAGAGTATGTTTTGAGCAGTAATTTAATGCTGGGCGTGTCATCGGGATTGACAGCTGTGATTGACAGTTTCTCAAAGCACTTGTCGGAGCTTCGGCAGGAGACTGAAGTGGTATTATTCCATTTCTGTGTTAATTTACTATGATAAAATGAGTTGCTCAGCAGCAAACTAGTTTCTGACATACAGGATCTGGTGGAACACTGTTTATTCGGTAAGGTAAGGGCTTTATCAGTTTGCTGATACACGCCTAACCTCCCAGATAGCAAAATACACTCGGGCTAGTTCCGGCTAGACTCTCGCCTGCCGGAGACTTACCCCTCGCCCCGATTCCGTCTGCTGTACATACTCGCGGACATTACTCGCGGGCCGATTCGGCTCGGATGTGGCAGAGTCGGCTCGCTAACGGCCGCCGCATCTGGCCCGATTGACTCGGGCAGTGAGTCAATCGGCCAGATGCGGCATTAATATGCACATTAATATAGCAGCATTTTTTATGACACTGTATAACAATAATTAATATTTTTACAGTACTGTGACGGTTGGGTTTAGGGTTGGGGTGGGGGTAGGGGTTAAAAAATACAATTTATTGGGTAATTTAATAGATAGTCGGTACAACTACCGTTTTTACGCTTCTGTGATGGTTGGGTTTAGGGTTGGGGTGGGGGTAGACGTTAATAAAATACAATAAATCAGAAATGTCATAAATAACATGAATAATACTTTAACTTCCGGCCGCAAACGTATCCGATCTAGCAACAACCCCTCTGGGTCCATCAGGCAGTCCTTCTGCGCATGCCCAGGCTCCAATTTCAGCAGTCTTTTGCGACAGTTTGTGCCCGTCACGAGGCGTTTTTTCCTTCACATCGTTTAATGGAAAATGGCGCTCTCGCGACGTCCAAATTTTACACAATCATTGGTTTGACCCCCTTACTTTGTTATTTTGTTTGCCGCCTTTATGTTTGGGATTATCTGTATGCACCTGTTTATTCCTGTTTCAACTTTAATTGCAAGACGATTCTTTTAATAAACTGCTATTTGATCCTCAACATTGTTGTGGAGGCGTCCTCACATGACACTAACCTTGTTTTTGTTATTAAACAATGACCAAATGTGTAATTTGTAAAAAAAGAAACAAAAAATTAGATGCATAACAATTTTGTATTTTTTTAAGCAAATTGTTTTAGAGTTTAACCTACATATTCCAAAAATGTTTTTGTTAGACTATATTATAGTTTATAGTTATATTTACAGTGTTTTATGGCAACAGCAATTATTTGTACCTAAGGTTTTTTTAATCATTCTTTAAATATTTTTTTCTGATTTAAATGTATGCTAAAAGTGGAAAAATGTATGCAATATTTAGAGATTTCATACATAATTACATGAATTAATCTGTATAATTACTGTATAACAGTAATAAAAAGTAATAAAAAGTACAGTTATAATCATTATAATCACATTAATTAATTTGTATAATTGCATTAATAACCTGTATTATTACAGATATAATCTTTAAAATCACATTATTAATCTGTATAATTACAATAAAAATATATATTTACAGTAATAATTTGTAAAATGACAGCAATAATATGTATAATTGCAGTAATAATTAGTAAAATATCAGTAATTACCATTTTTTTCCCATTTTTT